>PVKU01004442.1:0-146845 GCA_004027475.1 Anoura caudifer
TGTCGTCTTCCAGGCAGGATCTCTGGTTAATCTGAAGCCATGTGGCATCTTCTCATGGCCCACTGGCAAGAGTTCTTTCACCCTTCTTTCAGGCAGTCTCTCTTGCTCCCAGGCCACACAGCCAAAGGGAGCACCCCAAAGCTGCGTGGTCCTTCTTCTACCAAAGCTGTGGGGAAGGGGTCCCCACTCTGGAAAAGCCACGTGGCAATTCTCTGCTAAAGCCACATGGTGATTTTCCCTCACAGGGTTGTGAGGGTCCTGACTCTTGGGAAAGCACGTGGATTCTCTCTTCATGGAGCTGCAAGTCCTGCTCTCTGGTGAAACCGCATGGATCTCTCCTAATGGCTGCCGTGTCTCTGTTTTAAATACTGGCGCCAAACTTCCTCTGCAGCCCTATTTCCGACTCCTCCTACAATCAGTTACACCTGCCAGCATTCCTGTATAGTTCCAAGGTTATTGGGATGCCATCATGAGTTTCGGCAGGTGTGTCCTCATTTTCTGGAGCCAATCTTCTCCAAGCTCCCACGCAGGTGCTTTAACTTAGGGTTCCTCCCCCAGTCACGTCCTTGGGGAAGTCCTTTCCATCCCCCCTGGCTCAGGGCATGGCCACAGCTGTTTAACATATCTATGAAACCAGTTAAAGGTTATAGATATGTTAAATGACCATTCTGGAGGTTATCTTGTAGCCCTATTGCTATGCAAAAACAACTCAATGACCCTGCTCCATTTGTCCCTTCCCCCAACTCATACCTGTGGGGGAGGGGGTGAGGACATCTTATATGTCCCTCTAATATTTCCTGGACACCGTGAGTTCTGGGCCCCATTCCAACTCCCTTTTGGGGCCCCCCTCTTGGCTGCACCCTGTTACAAAAGGGAGCACCCCAAAGACCCGTGGTCCTTCTTCTACCGAAGCTGTCGGAAAGGGATCCCTACTGTGGCAAAGCCTCATGGTTCTCCCTCTTCACCAAAGCTGCAGGGGTCTGCACTCTGGTGAAACCACGTGGAATCTCTCCCTCTGGCAAAGCTGCGAGAGGGTCTCCACTCAGGCAAAGCCGAGTGGCAATTCTCTGCTAAAGCCACATGGTGATTTTCCCTCATAGAGCTGTGGGTCCTGCACTCTGGTGAAACCGCATGGATCTCTCTCTAATGGCTGTCATGCCTGGGTTTAAATCCCCACGCCAATCCTCCTCTGCAGCCGCATTTCCAACTCCTCCTACAATCGGTTAAACCTGCCAGCATTCCTGTGTATTTTCAAGGTTATTGGGATCCCATCATGAGTCTGGGGTGTGTCCCCATTTTCTGGAGCCAACCTTCTCCAAGCTCCCACGCAGGCGCTGTAACTTAGGGTTCCTCCCCCAGTCACGTCCTTGGGGAAGTCCTTTCCATCCCCCTGGCTCAGAGCATGGCCACAGCTGTTTAACATATCTATGAAACCAGTTAAAGGTTATAGATATGTTAAATGACCATTCTGGAGGTTATCTGCAAAACCGTTGCTATGCAAAACAACTCAATGGCCCTGCTCCATTTGTCTCTTCCCCCAACTCACACCTGAGGGGGAAGGGGTGAGGATATCTTATTATGTCTTTCTAATATTTCCTGGACACCCTGGGTTCTGGGCCCCATTCCACCTCCCTTTTTGGGGTCCCCCTCTTGGCTGCACCCTGTTACAGTATCACCTGAGCACTGTGATACCAGGACTGTCGAACTACTAACTGAAATCTCTAGTGACTATGGCCTGAAGTGGGGAGTGTCTGCACAGCCCAGAGATGCTGGAAAAGGGATGATTCACACCCAGGGTGGGACAGAGAGGGGCAGTGAAAGATTTCATCATGCTACTCAGAAAGGTGTGCAATTTAAAACCTACACATTGTTTATTTCCAGAATTTTCCATTTAATATTTTTGGAACATGGCTGACCGTGGGGAACCAAAGCCATGAAAAGTGAAACTGTGGATAAGGTGGGACCACTTGAGGGGGGAGCTCGGCATCCTGCGTGGTGAGGAAGGGGGTTAAGATATAAATGTTAGTTCGGAACTACATTGTTTCCCTTTTGACTTCATTCACACAGTTTGGAAATCAGTCACAGACCTCGGAAAGGGCCACACAGGCCCACCTGAAGAAGTTATTGAAAAGGGACATTTGACAGTTGTAATTGCTAATTTGTACTGAGTGCAGGGCAGTCATTTATGATGGCTGGCTAAAAGCAAATCTTTGCTTTCTTCCAAAATCTCACTGATGTGACAGAAGAATAGAATTTGAAATATGAAAACCTATTTTAAAAAGAAAATTCATAATTTTTCTTTTTTGGAATATTTAAATTTGACAGACATAAGCCTCAGACAAACATCAGAAGCAAGTTTAACTTAACTATGTAGACAGGGTTTAAAGGAAATGAGAATCGTGCCAATTATGTGGGGATATGACAGTCCTTCCCATCAGAAAAATTGCTAAGTGCAAGGTATGCAAAATCTGCTTTGGTGAGCCATTTACATAAAAATGATCTGGGGTTTTTAGTTGACCCCTGCTGTAGATGTATTATAAGGCTTTGAACTACCCAGTCCACCCACAGCTCCTACTGAAAGGGCCAACCGAGGTGGCCACATTTGCATTCTGTCCATCATTCTCCTGCCAATGGCGAATTGGAGCAGTGTGAGCCAGGGTGAGCAAATCAACAAACTGGACCAAGATGATCAGGTCCCTTCTCCTAGGAACTGGGCATTGGGACCTGGGAGACTGGGTAATGATTCGTTTGCCACACAGTGTGATCTGTGGATCTGTGGCATTTGGGTCAGCTAGGAATACATTAAAAATGTATACTCCTTAACCCAGGCCTGCCAAACCATTATTTGTACTTTAACAAGCTCTCTAGGTGATTCTGTGGACGTTAAAGTTTGTGAGACACTAAGCTAGATGATGGGAAAGGGAGATCTTGATAGGAAATGTGTAAAATTTGGGCTAGGTTGGTTTCGCCGCCCACTGGAGTACAGGCAGGCCAATTACCAGGACACACAGAGGCTCGAAAAGGCCACACTGTCAACAGCAGAGGGAAAGCCGGCTCCCAGACAGAAGCAAGACAGGAGGCCCTGGGGCCAGGGACTGAGAGAGTGATCACCAGCTCTTTACATTCCTGCCCATTCCTAGGACCCAGAGAGGTTTCCTGCCACATCTTGGATGGATGACCTATGTATGACCTGTGGCCACGTTACATTTAACACGTCTTTAGGGCGGGCATCTCCAGTGGAAGTCTGCTCCTGACACCTGATTGCTTTTATATGAGCTTCCTGGGTGATGCAGCTTCTATCAAAATTAACAAAATTTGGGAAGTTTTGTGTAAAAGCTGTCTTGTGAAGTACCAAGCTCCCTGTGACTAAAAGTGTTAATTCAAAAGCTGAAGGCAAAGGACCCTCTTCAGAGACTTGGAAGAGAAAATTCTACTTTAAGCTGGACCTAGATGACCTTTAGCCTATGTGTGTCTCTCAGACAGTCTGATGGCAGGGGTAGGGTTATAAAGGCTTATGTCTGTCTTCTGATCATGAGCAGATAGAGTGACTGCCTCGGGGATGTAAGTGATCGTTGAATTTCAGATTTCTCCCTTTCTTACTCTCTGGGAACTCTGCTGAGATTTACTACAGTTTCAGAACAAGAAAACTGTAACGATTGTGAAGGGATAAAAAGCTGTTTGGAGCCTGTGACAAAGATTAAGGAGAGCTATGAATTTGGAATGAGGAAGGACCAACGTTCTAATGTGGCTGAGGGGTAAAAAGCTGTTAGAGCACCTTGGAGCTTCTGCTTTCTTTCATTTATGATCTTGATTTCCTCTTCTTTTAATTGCTTAAAAAGTTATCCCCATCCATTAGTTCATGAATGCAGAAAGCACATACAGTTTCGTTATAACTTCCACTCAAACACATTCGGTGCTGTACGTCTGCTGAATAATTTAGCAAACACAGAAGGTTGCACAAGGATTTCAGAAGCAGCATTAAAATGGAAAGAGAAAGAGGGAAACCTACACAATGGATCACTAACGGTTGGATTTGTTAAGGAAGAGGTTCGAAGCAAATCCAGGCACCAGAATTGGAATGCCCCTTCTCACCATAGTAGCAAACATCATTTTTTACCATCCCCAAACCAGATCATTTCTTATGAGATTCCAAAGGCCAATTTAAAATGTTTCTATATATCACCTCCTAGGTTGTACACACCCTTTTTCCTTATATCCTCCATTATATCATTGCTCTTTTTGCCCAAAATTTTCAAAGTATGTAGTAAACTGCATTTCCTGTGCCTGTCTTCAGGAGCTTCCAGCTCTGGAGGAAAATTCCCCAGCTCAGAAACATGTTGATCCCAAGTGCATGCTTCATGGCTCCAGGGACCCAGAGTTCAGCAGACCCAGCCCAGACCAGCACAAGGAATGAGAAAAATTCTGCTTTGGAATCCATGAAGTACTCAGTAGAATTTGGGAACAATTTCTTTTGTGTTCTTTTGGGTTTTCTTTAAAAGCGTGAGGTATACTTCCCCCCTTTTTTACAATCTTATGTGCAGTTCACAGGGAAGTAATAACAATACCTGTGTGCCTACCACAGACTTAGAGATAGAACATTTCTAGGGTCTCGGAAGCCCTGGATACCCATCGCTGAAGACGTCCTCTCTCCTAGTGCCCAAGACAGCTGCCTTTCAGAATATTTGTCAACAGCTCCCTTTGTACTTTTATCACTTAAGTCTGCATCCACAAATAACATTGTTTATTTTCACCTGCTTATAAACTTTATATGATGAAATTACTTAGTATGTAAAATTTTCATCTTTCTTATTTTATAGATTAGTTCAGATTAAACACTGTTTTTTAGATTAATCTATTTTCATGTGTGTAGATGTAATTTACTTATTTTAACTACTATACAGTATTCTGTACTAAAACTATACAATAATTTCTTACTCATGTGACTTTTGATGGTTATTTATGTGGCCTCCAGATTTTTGCTATTATGAACTCCCTTCTCTGTGCCCTGAGATACACAGGAGTAAGAGTTTCTCTAGAATATATACCTCAGACTAGAATTGCTAAGTTGTAGAGTATGAACATATCCAGCTTTACTTGGCAGTGCCAAGATAGTTATACCAGGTAACCAGCCGTGTATGACAGTGCTCATTGCCTCACCGTCCTGCCTAAATTTGGATTTGTCTGATAAAATGTTTGCCCATCAGTAAGTGTGAAAGGGTACCTACCTCACTGTGGTTTGATTTCTCTAACCACTAATGTGATTAATCACCTTTTCTTATGTTTTTGGGGTCACATTTTTCTTCCCTCTTCTGCCTAACTTTTTATCACATTGTTCATCTTTTTCTTATAGCCTTAAGAGATATTTATACATTCTAGGTTTATATACTCCTTTGTCCATTAAATCTGCTGCAAATTGTTTTCAAAATTTTATCTTGTATTTTTATTCTCCTGTAGTGTATTTTGAGGAACAGAAATTCTTTTTTTTCTTTTTTTAAAATATATTTTATTGATTATGCTATTACAGTTGTCCCATTTTTCCTCATCATTCCCCTCCACCTTTCACACCCCCTCCCACCCACATTCCCCCTCTTTAGTTCATGTCCATGTGTCATAAGTTCTTTAGCTTCTACTCTTCCCACACTATTCTTGTCCTCCCCCTGTCTATTTTCTACCCACTGTCTGTGCTGCTTATTCTCTGTACCTTTCCCCCTCTCTCCTCCTCCCACTCCCTTGTTGTTAACCCATGTGATCTCCATTTCTGTGTTTCTGTTCCTGTTCTACTTGTTGGCTTAGTTTGCTTTTGTTTTAGGTGTGGTTGTTAATATCTGCAAGTTTGCTGTCTTTTTACTGTTCAAATTTGTATCTTCTTTTTCTTAGATAAGTCCCTTTAACATTTCATATAATAAGGGCTTGGTGATGATGAACTCCTTGAACTTGACCTTATCTGAGAAGTACTTTATCTTCCCTTCTATTCTAAATGACAGCTTTGCTGGATAGAGCAATCTTGGATGTAGAGCCTTGACTTTCATGACTTGGAATACCTCTTTCCAGCCCCTTCTTGCCTGTAAGGTCTCTTTTGAGAAATCAGCTGACAGTCTGATGGGAACTCCTTTGTAGGTGACTGTGCCCTTATCTCTAGCTGCTTCTAAAATTCTCTCCTTCATTTTAGTATTGGCTAATGTAATGATGATGTGCCTTGGTGTGTTCCTCCTTGGGTCCACCTTCTTTGGGACTCTCTGAGCTTCCTGGACTTCCTGGATATCTAGTTCCTTTGCCAGATTGGGGAAGTTTTCCTTTCTTATTTGTTCAAATAAGTTTTCCATTTATTGCTCTTCCTCTTCCCCTTCTGGTACCCCTATAACTTGGATGTTGGGAGGTTCAAAGATGTCCTGGAGGTTCCTAAGCCTCTCCTCATTTTTTTTGAATTCTTGTTTCTTCATTCTTTTCTGTTTGGTTGTTTCTTTCTTCCTTCTGGTCCACTCCATTGATTTGAGTCCCAGTTTTCCTCCCATTTCTATTGGTTCCCTGTGAGTTTTTCTTCATTTCACTTACTGTAGCCTTCATTTGTTCATTTAATTTATGAGCAAAATCAACCAATTCTGTGAGCATCCTGATCACCAGGGCTTTGAACTGTGCATCTGATAGGTTGGCTATCTCCCGGTCACTTAGATGAATTGACTCTGGGGCTTTGATTTGTTCTCTGGTTTGAGCCTTTTTTTTTTTTTTTTTTTTTTTTTTTTTTTTTTTTTTTTTTTTTTTTTTTTTTTTTTTTTTTTTTTGGTCTAGTCAAGGCTGTTATGTAGTAAGGGGTGGAGCCTTAGGTGTTCCCCAGGGCAGGGCAGCTCAGTCGCTGGGTAGTGACGCTGCATGTGGGGGCAGGATCCGAGAGGGACCAATGGTGCTTGCGCTGCCCTCTCTCAGATTCCAGTCCCTTCTGCTGCTTCCCCTTCGCCTGGATTATCTGCGCGTGAATGTGGGACCACCTGGTCAGCCAGCCTCCTTGTGCGGCCTCACTGGGTCTGCACAGTTGCCACCCTGTGCCCTGGGTCTGCTTGCCGCCACCTGTGCACCTGTGATCTGCCAGCCGCTACTGCCTGCATGCCCGGTCCACACCTCCACTTTTCCTTGCTGCGACTCTGCCCCTCTTACAGGTCTGGAGGAATGGTTGTCGGACTTCCGTACAGTTCAATTTTCCATCAGTTCTGGTTGTTTTCTTGTTTCTAAATCTTTGTTGTCTTTAATTTTGGTTGTGAGAGGAAGTACAGTGTGTCTACCTACTCCTCCATCTTGGCCGGAAGTCTGAAATTCTTAATTGTAACAATAATTTGTTGATATTTTTCTTTTGGGGTTATTAAGAAATTCTTTAACTGAAGGTTATTAAAATGTACTTCTATAAATGTTTCCAAAAGCCACAGAATTTTGCCTTCTACATTTAAGTTTGTATTCTATCTTGGATTGATTTTTATGTGCAGTGTAAAGTAAGGATCTGTTTCACTATTTTTTGTAAGGATAACCAATTTTTAAGTATATTTTATTGATTATGCTATTACAGTTGTCCCAATGTTTTCTCCCCTTTATCCTCCTCTGCCCTGCATGCCCTTCCTACCAACAGCCCCCCACCTTAGTTCATGTCCATGGGTCATACATATAAGTTCTTTGGCCTCTCCACTTCCTGTACTATTCTTAATCTCCCCCTGTCTACTTTGTGCCTACCAGTTATGCTTCTTCTTCCCTGTAACTTTCCCTCCATTCTCCATTTCCACCTTCCCACTGGTAACCTTCCATGTGATCTCCATTTCTGTGATTCTGTTCCTGTTCTATTGTTTACTTTGTTTTTGTTTTTTTAGGTTCAGTTGTCGATAGTTGTGATTTTGTTGTCATTTTACTGTTCACAGTTTTTGATCTTCTTTTTTTTTTAGATAAATCCCTTTAACATTTTATATAATAAGAGCTTGGTGATGATGAACTCCGTTAACTTGACCTTATCTGGGAAGCACTTTATCTGCCCTTCCATTCTAAATGATAGCTTTGCTAGATAGAGTAATCTTGGGTGTAGATCCTTGTGTTTCATTTCTTGGAATTTTTCTTTCCCGCTCCTTCTTGCCTGCAAGTTTTCTTTTGAGAAATCAGCTGATAGTCTAATGGGCACTCCTTTGTAGGTAACTGTCTCCATTTCTCTTGCTGCTTTTCGGATCTCTCCTTAACATTAATCTTGGGTAATATCATTCTGACTCGCCTTGGTGTGAGCTTCCTTGGGTCCAATCTCTTTGGGACTCTCTGAGCTTCCTGGACTTCCTGGAAGTCTATTTCCTTTGCCAGATTGGGGAAGTTTTCCTTCATTATTTTTTCAAATAAGTTTTCAGTTTCTTGTTCTTCCTCTTCTCCTTCCGGCACACCTATGATTCAGATGTTGGACCATTTAAAGTTGTCCCGGAAGTTCCTAAGCTTCTTTTCATTTTTTTGAATTCTTGTTTCTTCATTCTGTTCCAGTTGGATGTTTATTTCTTCCTTCTGCTCCAAATCATTGATTTGAGTCCCAGTTTCCTTCCCTTCACTGTTGGTTCCCTGTATACTTTTGTTTATTTCATTTTGCATAGCCTTCATTTCTTCCTCTATTTTGTATCGGTACTCAACCATTTATGTGAACATCCTGATTACTGATGTTTTGAACTCTGCATCAGGTAGGTTGTGTTTCTCCTAATTGCTTAGTTCTTTTTCTGGAGTTTTGATCTGTTTTTTCATTAGGGCCATATTTCTTTGTCTCGGTGCACCTGTTATATTGTAAGGGGTGGAGCCTTAGGTATTCACTAGGGTGGGGCAACTCACATGGCTGCATTGTGGCTCTGTATATGGGGGAAGGGTCCTAGAGTGAATAATGCTGCTTGCTTGACTCTTGCCCCACTTTCAGTCACTTCACCCTGCTACCCACAAGCAAATTGGGCCCTTCTGGTGCTGATCCCCAGCTGGGTGGGTTTATGTATATTCTAGGGCCCTGTTTGTCTCTCCAGTGAACTCTCCTGTGAGGCTGGGAGTTTCTCCCACTACCACAACCTCCCACAAATTTTTGTAGCCAGAGATTTTAAGGCTTCAGTTTCCCTGTGCTGGAACCCTGGGTTGTGCAGTCTGTCTCACTCCCCAGTTGTTCCTCCCAGTTTATCCACATGCAAATATGGTACTGCCCAGTCTGCCAGCTGCCACTTTGCCTGCCCATTCTGTTGCCTTGCCAGGTGTGCTGTCTGCCCTGGCTGCCTGTCTCTGCCCCTCCTACCAGTCTGGATGAATGTCTCTTCTTTAATTCCATGGTTGTTGGACTTTTATGCAATTCAACTTTCTGGCAGTTTTTGTTTTTTGTTTTTAAATTTGTTGTTGTCCTTTTAGTTGTGGAAGGAAGCAAAGTGTGTCTACCTACACCTCCATTTTGGCCAGCTCTATTCCTTAATTTTTCTTCTTTTAAGTTTTTAACTTTTTCCATAATGGGCCTGGGCCTTGTTCAATTTACTCACAGTTACTTGGTTATCTATACTACTATTGTAATTAATACATATTTTAACTACATTTTCTAGTTAGTGCTACTAAGATATAATGGTTTTCTGTTATTTCTTGTAATTTAATTGTAGATTCTTTTGTGTTTTCTATAAACAACTCTGTCATCTAGAAATAATGAGCTTAGTTTCCTTGTTTCCCATCTTTATGTATTTTAATAATTTTTATCTTATTGTTTTGGGAATATTATCATGCTGACAAATTACGTCTACAACATCTAATGCAATGTTGAATAGAAGTGATGATAGGGCACCCTTGTTTTGACCCCAGCCTTCAATATTTCATCATTGAATATAATGTTTGTTATAGGTTTTTTGCTAGATTTCTCTTCATCAACTTAAGAAATTTTCCATTTCTTCTGAGTTTGCTAAGATTCTATCATGAATAGATGTTGAATTTCATTGAAAGTATTTTCTGCATCTATTAAAATTTTTTCTCTTTAAATTTGTTACTTTGTTGTGTTATAGTTATTGATTTTAAATATTTTTATCTCCAGCCCTGACTGGTGTGGCTCAGGAGATTGAGTGCTGGCCTCCGAACCAAAGGATCACCGGTTGGATTTCACTCAGGGCACATGCCTGGATTGCCAGCAAGGTCCCTAACAAGGGGCACATGAGAGGCAACCACACATTGATGTTTCTCTCCCTCTCTTTTTCCCTCCCTTCCTCTCTCTAAAATGAATAAATAAATAAATAAGTTAATTAATTAATATTTTTTATCCCCATCCCCACCCCCTTGTTGTAATTATTTAGTCAATTTCATATTTATTATATAATTGCCACTGTCATGATCAGGTATCTTTTAAATGTGTTACTAAATTCATTTTGTTCAGATTTTTGCATCATTATTCATAGTTGAGTTAGGTCTGTAATCTTCCTTTCTTGCACTATACTTGTCTACTCTAGAAATAATGGTTACAGTAACCCCGTAAAATGAGGTAGGGAGTATTCTCCTTTAAAAACAAAGACTTTATGTTTTAGAGCAGTTTTAGGTTTGTAGCAAATTTGAGAAAAATGTAGGGAGATTTCCCATATAGCTCTTGCCTTCACACATGCACGGCCAGCATCATTATGGACATTATCCACATAGTAATATCTTTGTTACAATTGATGAACCTACATTATAATGATTATGAACACATCATAATCACTCAAAGTCCATTGTTCATCTTAAGGTTCACTCTTGGTGTTGCATATTCTCTGAGTCTGGACAAATCTATGACATGCACCCATCATTATAGTATCATACAGTATATTCACTGTGATAAAATTCCCCTGTCCTTCACCTACTTATCTCTTTAGCCCCTGAGAACTACTCTTAGTCCCTTAGCCCCTGAGAACTACTCTTTTTATTGTTTCTATAGTTTTGTGTTCTCCAAAATCATACAATATGTAGCCTTTTCAGGTTGGCTTCTTTCACTTAGGAATGTACATTTAAGGTTTCTATGTGTCTTTTCATAGCTTGACAGCTCATTTCTTTTTAGCTTTAAATAACATTCCATTGTCTGCACGACCACTTATCTCTTCACCAACCAAAGTACATCTTGCTTGCTTCCAACTTTTGGAAATGATGAACGAAACTACTATAACAGTCTATGTGCAGATTTTTATGTGTGCATAAGTTTTCAACTCCTTTGGGTAAATACCAAGAAGTTGATTGCTGGGCTATATTGTAAGAGTATGTTTAGTTGTAAAAAACCACCAAAGTCTTTCCATGTGGCTATATTATTTTGCATTCCCAACCAAAATGAATGACAGTTCCTGTTGCTCCATATCCTTGCCAGCATTTGGTGTTGTTAGCATTCTGGATTTTGTATGTTTTAATAGGTGTGTGGTAGTATCTGATTGTTATTTTCAAATAGAAGTTAAAGATGATGTGGAGCATCATTTCATATGCTTATTTGTCATGTGTATATTTTCCTGTTACCTTTTAAAAAATTCTATGGAAGGGTTTGTGTAATATGAATTAGTAGTATCTTGAGCATTTGGTTGAATTTACCTGTTGTGTCAGTCAGTCAGGGTTTAATCAAGGAAGAAATCAGTGGGTATTATGGAATAAAGAATTTATTATAGAAATTAGGTCTCACATAATTGCAGAAGAAGCTGGGAGAATAAGGTCTGGACAGGGACTTTGGAGGATGGCAAGAAAAGTAGCAGATCAGCATTCCTAATGCAGTGGGAAGTTGAAATTTACAGAGAAACCTGCAAAGTCAGTCACTCCCACCTCCTCAGGTGGGAGCACCAAGCAGAGCTGGTAGGAGGTCAATGGAAGACTTTTGCATTCAGGTCTCCTCGTGGGCCTGGTGTGCACCAGAGCCAACAACAGGAAAAAAGAGATGAACACCAAGTAAGGGAGAAGAATAATCTGCAACCTGACAGCAATCGCTGTGGGAAAGAGTGAGGACCTACTGGCATGTGTGCATCTGTCTTTCATGGTGTCTAACCATGATGATCAACTGTATCACAAATACATGCAGGGATGACATCTGGGGGAGAGTTTACCAAGTTGACACAGCATAAAGCTATCTTTCATGTAAAGCTTGGTGTTTTCCTTGTAGAAAGATTTTTTTTTAATTTTTAAATTTGTTTAATGGATTTAGGACTAGTTGAGTTTTCTATTTCTCTGTCAGTTTTGGTAATCAGGATTTTTGTTTGTTTTTTGTTTGTTTTGTTTTTTAGGCACTTGTCCATTACACTGTCAAAAAGTTATTCATACTATTCTCTTATTTTTTAAATTGCTGCCACACCTGTCATTTTATGCCTTTTTCATACATAGCATTATATACTGTTCATTCTTTTTTCCCAGTTAATCTTGCAAAATATTTATTAAAGTTTTCAAACAACTAATTTTTGCCTTTTTAAGTATAATCCTTAATTTTTTCCATTACCACTTAGTCCCCTTATACCTCCTTTCCCACAGCAGTCGCCTCACTGTTATCCATGTCCATGATCCTCTTATTTTTTTCCTATTTTATTAATTTCTTTTTAAAATTATCTTTATTGATTGATTTTAAAGAGAGAGAAGAAAGGGAAGAGACAGAGAAACATCAATTTATTATTTCACTTATTGATGCATTCATTGGTTGCTTCTTGTATGTGCCCTGACCAAAGATCAAACCCACAAACTTGGTGTCTCAGGATGATGCTCTAACCTACTGAGCTAACTGACCAGGACCCTAGTTCATTAATGTCTGTTATCTTTATGTCTTTCTTTATACTTTCTTTAGATTTAGTCTGCTATTCTTTAACTTCTTTAGTTGAGTCCTTTATAACTCAGTAATTTTCCATGTTTTTTTCTTTTTAAGAATCTAAAGCTACAAAATTTCCTCTCAATCTACTTTAGTTACATACCATTAGTTGTGGCATATAGAATTTGCAAACTCTTCAGTTCTATGTATTTTCAATCTCTATTATGATTTCTTCTTTGACCCATTTAGAAGGTTTTGTAATTTCCAAGCATTCTAATTATTGCTTTATTATTTAACTCTAACTCAATTTCATTGTGGTCAAAGAAATTGGCCTCTATTACCACATTTATGTGGTCTTGTGAAACTTAATGAGGCTACTTTATAGAATAGTACATTAATTTTCATGAATTTCTATGTGTACCATATATCCAATTCAGATAATTCTAATTTAAAGTCTTCTATGTTCTTACTTTTTGTCTTCTAAGGTTATGAATTCCCAAGAGTGTGGTGCACTCTGCTGTTATGATGGTGTTTTCTTCAACACTTCTTGTAAGTTGTCAATTTTTTGCTTTATATATTTGGGACTAGGTTTTAAGTTTTATATGATTTTAAAATTGTAATATATTACTGCCAAATTTAACATTTTTATCACTATGAAGTATTTTTTATCTCTAGTAATGTATTTTATTATTTATCTTCACTTGCATTCAGCCTTGGTTACAATCTTTCAGAGTTAGTAAAATGGGAAGAATATCTGCCCTACTAACCTCATTGTTTGGATGTTAGAATTAATGAGGACAAATAAAATAATGAATACAAAGTCCTTTGTAAACTAAAGGGCATGATGCAAATGTAAGATAGAACTCTGGAGAAAAAAATATTTTAATGCCATAGATACAAAGACTTTTTGACCCTGATACAAATGATCACATATACACACATCTATAGAGCGAAGTAAGCTTTAATGAGATTTGGATATAAAGGTTTTAAGAGCTCAATTGCAGCCTGGTCCTTACATTAGTTTTAGGTGGTGTTTCCTTACCATTGAGGCAATAGTGGGAATACTAATAAATGCAGTTGATGATAGTGAAAAATTTTGGAAAGTTGCTGTTGACAGAAATCAAGTGGTTCTAGAACTCTCATTACATATATTCTTACCTATCATTAGAAGCCACTGCTCGTGTCTTTTGTGCTGTTGTCTCCAGCTCTAACAAATTAGTAAGCATTTAAAACTAATGTCCACATTCCACAGTGTGTTTCTACTTGGCTTAACAGCCACCAACAAACGTTTCAGAACTATCTCATTAGAATATACAGACAAAGGGATTATTTTACTAATACATGAGATATTTAATTACTAATTGAATTATGAAAGTGAACTGAGATTTTCAGTAAAGGCCTTGTAAAAGTTTGTTTCTCAAGGACACCTTCTGCTTATAAGCACCCTGCCTTACACAAAAATAGATAAAAACAAAAAAATGCTTTTTCCATTTCCATGTAGACATAGATAAACTACACAATGTTATCTCATACTAATAGAGTCATTAATTAATGTTCTCATTATTTTTCATTATCCAATGTACAAAAGTTGACAAATGACCACATGTCCCAAACATGTGTCTATAATGGACATTTTAATGTAAAAATCAAATTAAACATTGAATCTTTCTTGATACTTATGCATATTGTCTTAAAATTCTGATCCAGGGCTTAGGGTTCTGTTCTTTGCCTGTCTTCATGTGCCACTTGCCTGGGTTAGAAGCAGTGTAAAGAGATCTCATCATAGCATAAACTAATACTATTGAAACAGTGACCTTTAGGCCTGGCCGGTGTGGCTCAGTGGGTTGAAGCATTGTCCCGTTGAACAAAGGGTCACGGATTCCATCCCCCCATGTAGGGCATGAATGAGAAGGTAATCAATTGATATTTCTCTCTCTCTCTTTCTTTCTCTCTGAAAAGCAATGAAAAAAATGTCCTCAAGGGAGGATTAAAAAAATAATATCATTTGATTTTATGATAAGCATAATGCACTCTGTGTGCATTACTTCATTGAAAAAATCACAACAGTCCTATTACAACAGTAGTGTTATTCTTCCCATTTTACAGATGAGGAAAGTAACTGATACTTACAGGAATTAAGTAGTTTGAACAAAGTAGAACTAGTACACACTTAGTGACACAATGGTGTTCAAATCGAGCTCTGTTGACTTGAGAGACTATCTTTTTTTAAAAAAATATTTTATTTATTTATCTTTAAAGGGGAGGGAAGGAGAGAGGGAGAGAAACATCAATGTATGGTTGCCTCTCATGCATCCCCTGCCGGGAACTGGGCCGCAACCCAGGCATGTGCCCTGACTGGGAATCGAACCTCGATCCTTTGGTTCACAGGTCGAGAGGCTATCTTAACCACTGCCTAATGCTGGAATCTCTCCAGAATGCTATAGGAAAAAAAATGCAACATGACAAAAATTTAAGGCCGAAAACTTACATAGGTTACTCAGGAAATGTTTTTAAGCTCTTCTTCGAGATACGTTTACTCTAATTTTGCTGACCATGCAAATTTTCTTGGTTATCTGAACACCAACTTTACAAAACAGAAGCAACAAGGAAAGTGATAATGAGCTTCTGTGGAAGGCCACTGACAGCAGCATGAGAGCTGACAACTTGACCCTCCATAAGAAAAGTAATAAAAATAATAGATTAAAATGTTTGGAGTCAAGGTGTAAGGACCTTTAATATACATTGAAGGAGCTCTGATCATCACAAAATACTAGAATGCTATTATGGTTGATGTGTAATGAAGCTCTTATGTCACCAAAAAAATGTACAATTCTGCTCAACATGTTTTATACAATGGTAGAGATAGAGGGCAATCCCAAATTGACAAAAGAATATTTGGAGGCAGTAAGGCCTTGAGTGTCTCAATACCTCAGTGGTAGGAGTAACAACTCAGTTTGTATTGATGCTTGCTGTGACTCTAAGTTGTTTTACACAAAGGTTTCAGCTAAAGAACCAAGGTACAACCACCTTGAATCACTGTCTAAAGTGATCCTCTAAAATTCTGAATAACAGTTTTACTCTATTTCCATTCTTTTGATAGATAAATTATATAAATGAAAAAATAATCTAAATAATTTAGGCATTAATCTGGAATTTACAGTTCTTAGTTGAGAATGCCTCCTGTAGACTTAATTATTGAGTGGGGCACATCTTAACTTTGCTTCTGGTCCACCAGAGATGGAAAGCAAACCAAGTCAGAAAGGCCAAATATTCACTGTAGAGAGGTAGGGGGCTAGGAAATGACCACCAACTAGGAGATTTTCTTGGTTAGAAATTAGTATCTTTCCTAAAGTCTCTGTTTCAGATATATGATGGATATTTAATTTTATGTTAATCATTTGCATAATTTCCTATTGAATTGTGTTGCTCCAACTATATGACTACTAGCTGTAGAAAACCCTTGCCAACCTCCAAACAGAAGAGGAGCATTTTTCTCAATTAAGGACTTCAATAAAGAACAAAGAAAAAGTAAAACAAAAAAATTACAGTTTTACCTGCAACACATACTTAAATTGACTAGTTATTTTTCTATTCTCCTATATTTTTGTTTGCTTTGTTATTCTAAAAAGAATTTATTATTTAGTGCTTTCAATACATTTTAAATTATTACACAATAATCATTTATTTACAGGAAAACAATATCAGTTGGAAATCAAGGCTAATAGATGGAACTAGAATCATAGGGGTTCACAACAATGCAGTGTACTAAGCCTTCTTTAGGTGCTAGAAAGGTGGGCAGAATGCCCATTTTAAATATAGTAAGTGACATTTACTCAAACAAAATTACCATTGGGCATTATGCACAATGAGATCTTGAGAGTTAGGATCTAAGAATATTCAGTCTGGAAACAATGCAAATCAAATATCTTAGATAGAAATGGTCTTTCTAAAAATAAATGTTTAAAGGAGGGTATTTCTGGTAGAGACATAGAGCCACAGGAAACGAAGCTGCCTCTTCTTGGTACCTCGCTCACAGAAGAATACACAGCAGCTTTTTCTTTATTATGACCAGGAGGGAGCTGGTATTAGAGCCTGATCGAGGATGTGGCATGATCCCAGTTTATGAGGTATCAGATTCATTGAAAAGCACAAAGGAAACAGTTTTCTGGTTCAAGGATAGTGCTATCTTATGGGCCATTGGGGTCTCATGTCATCTCTTTATTTATCTTTGAAATTGTAAAAGAATGTGGTACTAAAATATAAAAATCTAAACCCTTAATGCTTCAAAAATACTCACTTTTGAAAGAAAAAATATTCTCACTTAGGAATATCATTTTCTGATAATTGGGAAAATTATGACTATTGTTTTTCTGAGGTCAATTCACTTGGAAATAATAGATGGGTCTGTAAATGGCTGGTCTTGGCTCATGTTTCAAAACTTCCTAAATCATCTCAAATAAGAAATAGCTGGCCTCAGTGAGCCCCCTGCCCCCTGAACATCTTCTAAGTGACCTCAGGTTCTGCACTAGCTTAGATTCACAGCTTAGCTTCACCTGGGAATCTCTAAGCCCACCACAAGTAGCAGCCATCTTAGATTGCTTTCTAGCTCATGTAGGGTGGCCTTGGGCAGAACACACATTGGTGCTGACCTTGGCCTGCACCATCTGGAAAACCTCAAATCCCTCCCATTGACATGTCAACAGAAATCAAGGATCAACTACAAGAGGAGGGTGTACTCAGCCACATAAAATGTGCACCCTGAGTACCCAGCTTTGGTGATACGGGAGGCTGTGCCATGGGACCCTACAGGATGCCTACAGCATTAGACCATGTTACCAAAACAGGGAGTCATAGCAGCTTGACCCAATTCATAGAAATAAACATGGGGAGGCTGCCAAAGTGAGGAAACAAAGAAGCATGTCCCAAATGAAACAGACCAAAACTGCAGAAAAAGAACTAAACAAAATGGAGGTAAGAAATCTATCAGATGCAGAGTCAAAATACGGGTTATAAAGATGCTCAATGAACACAGTGAAGACATTAACAGCATAAAAAAGATCCAGTCAGAAATGAAAGATTCATTAATTGAAATAAAGAACAATTTACAAGGAATCAACAGTAGAGTGGATGAAGCCAAGAGTTGAATCAATGGTTTGGAACATCAGGAAGCAAAAAACAATCAACCAGAATAACAAAAAGAAGAAGAACCCCCCCAAAAAATGAAGATAGTATAAGCAGCCTGTGGGACAACATCAAGCATTCCAACATTTGCATCATAGGGGCACCAGAGGAGAAGAGGAAGAGCAAGAAATTGGAAATCTATTTGAAAAAATAGTGAAAGAAAACTTCCTTAATTTGGTGAAGGAAATAGAAATGCAAGTCCAGGAAGCACAGAGACTATCAAACAAGATGGATGTAAAGAGACCCACTCCAAGACACATCAGAATTAAAATGCCAAAGGTTAAAGATAAGAAGGGAATCTTAAAAGCAGCAAGAGAAAAGCACTTAGTTACCTACAGGGGAGTTCCCATAAGGCTGTCAGCTGATTTCTCAAAAGAAACTTTTCTGGCTAGAAGGGATTGGCAAGAAATATTCAAAGTCATGAAACATAGGGACCTACAGCCAAAATCACTCTACCCAGCAAAACCATCATTTAGAATCAAAGAGCAGATAAAGAGCTTCCAGACAAGGAAAAACTAAAGGAGTTAATCATCACCAAACCATTATTATATGAAATGTTAAATGGACTACTTAAGAAAAAGGAGATCAAAACTATGAATAAAATGGTGATAAATACATATCTGTCAAAAATTGAATCTAAGAAACAAACTAAGCAAACAAGAAGAACAGGGACAGAATCATGGACATGGAGAGTGTTTTGATGGTTGCTGGATAAGAGGGTGGTATGGGGGAATGGGTGAAGGGGTGAGGGGATTAAGAAGTACAAATGGGTAGTTACAGAATAGCCATGGGGATGTAAAATATAGTATAGGAAATGGAGTAGCCAAAGAACCTATACACATGACCCATGGACATGAACAATGGTGTGGGGATTGCCTGTGGGAGTGGGTGGTACAGGGTGGAGGGGGCAAAGGGGGAAAAATAAGGACAGTTGTAATAGCATAATCAATAAAATACAATTTTAAAAAAGAAATAATAGATGGGTCTTCTGATCCACTAGTGTATTGACTGTCAATTAAAGCAAAACTGAATGGGCAAAAATCTAAATTACCTGGGGAAAAGCATCATACTGAATATTTAACTAATGTAAGTGATCCTCCCCACCACCAAATCTTTACTAAAATTTCTAAGGGGTATCCACTTGAAGAGAAGTGCTTCAATTCATTTTTAATGCTGACTTCTGCTGTAACCAAAGTCCAAGTCCAAGGAATTGAAGAAAAATGTAAGAAAACTTGAACAGAGGGCCCCAGTGCAGGAACCAAACAATGCAAATCCCGAACAATCCCCAGTTCTTGTGTCAGTTGTGTGAATTGTGGTAACAATGCCTGGGCTGCAAGAAAGGGATTTATTTAGAACACCTTGTGAACATTTATAAAGTTAAAGAAATTTCAGTTTTTTAAAAAGGAGTAACAATAGCAAGCTTGGTGAATCCCTTTAATTCAACTTTAACCAGGTGTACTAATAAATTACCAAACTAATAAATAAAATGTTTATTACTTATGGTGATTTTATTTAAATAATTAGAAGAAATCAATTGTTGTTCATAATGAAAATAAATCTGGCAATTTGCTTACAATCTCACATTTGAAAATAAGTAAAAATTCTGTGCAACATATAAAGGGAAAGTTTACCATTTTCATTAGAAAAAAACACGGAGGGGCAAAGGATAGTACTAACTGAGAAACACTGTAGTCTCTTGGGTTATGTTTTAAAAATGTTTCATTCAAAGATTTTAAAATAGAAAAAATAAGCCATCTAATTCTGAAGAAATACATTTCTCAATAAGTACATCTCTCATTAATTTAAAATACATTCCTCAAAATTACCAGCATGGATAAGTTAAATGATAAATGATAAATTAAATGTCTGCAATGCATCATAACAGTAATTTTAATATTCAAACTATTTGATTGGATTAAGCTAAATGCTCAGTTCAGATAAAAGAAATTATAACTGACTGAACCAGTATGGCTGCCTGCTTTAATTCCAAATTGCTTCTGGAGCTGCAGGGGGAAAAATCTATTGATTATTGAAGATAACACAATTTATAAAGCACAGGTGTCCCCGTTTGGTTTCTGAGTTACCTGGTGGTTGCTCCAGTTCCTCTGACTTGAAAATCTGTCATGGGATTGCTTGAAGGAAGAAGCAAAAACACAATTTATATTTGTTTCTAGGATGCTCAGCAGGTGATTAGTTACAGAGATTGTGGAGTCAAATTTGTATTTTCCTCTACTTTCTGAAGCAAAGTATTACTGTCCACACATACAGTTAGCTCTTTTCCAACTCCCAGTTTTCACTGAGTCAGCTTCATTTGGTGTGGTGGATCCGGGGCCCTTTTGCTGCCGTAATGGGTTAGCTGACAGGAGAGCAGTGGGCCGAGCCCCATGGGAGGGGAGAGGAAAGCTACACTCCATGCTCTGGAGACCAGAGCCACTGTCACTGGATGGTGGAATGCTGCAGCTGTGCTCCGCGCCTGTGCACATCTGGGGCTCCTTCCTCCATGATGTCGATTGCACTGACCCTATGTATTAGAAAAAACAAAGAAACTTTAGAATTCACATCATTCTCAATCTTTAACAAGGGAGACTTTAATATTAGTGGTTGAAGAATAGGCCTGAAATATGCGACACAAAATGAACTCGTTCCCAGACCACTCTGGACTCAATTTTTTAAAAGTTAAAAGAGTTTGGTAGGTTGAGATGACTCAAAGGACTGTGTGCTCCTGACATTCCTCTGTAGCATTCCCTGTGTGTCTCCTCTCTTCCCATCTGGCCCACAACGACCAGAGAACAGAGCCCAGGCTTTAGTCGCACTTGCATTCCTATCCCCTGGCATGTTGCTCTGCCCTTCTTGTGGTGCTCTGCACTTAACCTGCACCAATTGATGTGGCTGAGGGCAATGAATATGGTTCTGTGGGCCCACCACTAATATAACCTGCGTTTTAATAGGTTTTCCAGGAGCAGAGAAGGAATGGGCAAGGAGCCAATCTGTATCTTTTATCTCATTCTCCACTCTCTTCCCACCTCCAGTTGCTATGTGCACTTTCACCACCGGCATTTATGAGACAGCTGGACGTGATGGGGGATGTGATCCCTCATATTAGGAGACAGTTATATGAGTGGCCCGCAGAGAATGGATCAGATTGTTTGCAGTAGAGTGAGCAAAAAGAGAAATAGTCTAATCTATTCCTGAGTACTCAGCTGAGTCCTTAGCTATTCTCAGAATTTAACCATACTCTGGTCAAATCACTGTACCATTGGTTAATTTGCAAAATTATATGTGCCTCTAAAGTAGATTACCTTTATAACAAAGATTTATGTGTTTTTAGCTCTTCAAGAAAAAGTAGTATGTTACTACAAGGTATTCCATTATTTTCTAATAATGCTACTAATAACAACAAAATCCAAGCAATTTTTGAAAATGCTGAATGTTTTCATTATCTAGGTAACAATGCTGGTAACAGTGTATATATACTCTAATATTTACTGTAATTTTTAATAGTTAATTGTTAAGCGTACTTTAACATCCAGGGTCTTCTTCAAATTAGAGAGTGGAGTTCTACTGAATTAGATTCCATAGCAATACATGTATGAGCAGTATATTTAGAGTAGATTTTTTAAATAAGAAGCCTATGTTCTCTCTACAAGGAAATCTAATGAGAGTATAGTAGTAAGCATATTTCTGAAGGGCAAATATCAGAAAATATAAGTGCAGCTTAAATACCAGCAGAGGAACTGTTTTTGTTGGCTCAAAGTTTCTCTGTACCTTTCTCAAGGCTTATGCTACAAAGCATATTCAACCTTGTTCTCTAAGTTATGAAACAGATCTTTGATATCTGAGACTAAAGCCCAAGAAGCTTAGCATAACACAACTTTTGTCAAAGGTATTGTGTCAAAGCATATCTAACTCCATTTCTACCTAAGGCAGATTGAGTTCCAGAACAGCCTGAGGCCATGGATTGATTTTGTGGCCCCTCTACCAGGGGCATGGCTGGGTTTCCCAGGTGCCCAGGCATCTAGCTGAGGGTTAGCCCCTGATAAGACCTGAATACCCCCTGATCCCTAGGAGAACCCCCTGGTCAACTTAAGTTTACAGGAACCTTTCCTACTACAACATGAAAGATATTTTCTAGGAGCCATTGACAATTTCCCTGGAATTATTCTTACAGCTACTGATACAAACTCAAACCTCAAGAATGACCTCAAAACCCACTCTAACTCAATTCATTGTGTGCTTGCTCAGAGTTTTGAGTGAACACAGTAACCACATAAGACAGGAATCCAGTCCAAATATCTTTCTCTGAAGCTCAGTGGCATTTCAATATAGCCCAGCTGCTCACATAGCTTATCCAATTTAACTATTGTTTCTGTACTTAAATGAGACCTTTAACATTCAGGAAGGCACTCAGGATGAAGGTGAAGATAACCATCGACCAGGCTCCTGGGAGAAAAACTGGCCAACATTTGCTGTCTGGCCGTCTGGAAGGGCCGCCGGTTCACTCCCATTGCTGAGATTCTCGTGTTCCTTTACAACCACAAACTACAGACAATAAAAGTGAGGGAGAGAGAGAGAACGTTATATAACCAATAAATTATCTCAACACACGTGAAATCAGAGTTTATGGCTTCCTCATGTTCATCCTATGGAAGCTGAAAGCTGAAAGAAAGGCCCTGTCAAATTTATTTCTCTGGCTAATGAAAAATTTTGTTTCAATTGGAAAATTTAATTTGAAGCAACCAGCCTTTATCAATACCTTTACTGAACAATGTATCCTAATTCTAGAATCCAAACTTTTCAGTCATGTGCTGTTTTATTTTAAGCAATCCAAGAATCCATAAGTGTTCTAACCATGGCCAATAGGCCATAAAAATAGTATCCCATATATGTATGTGCTCCAACTTTTCCAATGTGTGTATGTTTAGTTAATAAAATTCATTGAAACATGCTGCCAAGTTTGAGTAATTGGGGTCATGCACGGGCAGTGACAACTAACAGTGCAACCACTATTTGTAGGGATCCATCCAATGCTTTTTCATGGTTGAACAGAGTTCTTTTATGTTTTAATATATATTTTATTGATTATACTATTACAATTGTCCCATTTCTCCCCATCATTCCCCTCCACCCTGCACACCCCCTCCCACCCACATTCCCCCCTTTAGTGCATATCCATGTGTCATAAGTTCTTTAGCTTCTACTCTTCCCACACTATTCTTGCCCTCCCCCTGTCTATTTTCTACCCACCGCCTATGCTACTTATTCTCTGTACCTTTTCCCCCCTCTCCTCCTCCCACTCCCCTGTTGCTAACCCTCCATTTGATCTCCATTTCCGTGTTTCTGTTCCTGTTCTACTTGTTGACTTAGTTTGCTTTTGTTTTAGGTCTGGTTGTTAATAACTGTGAGTTTGCTATCTTTTTATTGTTCATATTTTTTATCTTCTTTTTCTTAGATAAGTCCCTTTAACATTTCATGTAATAAGGGCTTGGTGATGATGAACTCCTTTAACTTGACCTTATCTGAGAAGCACTTTATCTTCCCTTCCATTCTAAATGACAGCTTTGCTGGATAGAGCAATCTTGGATGTAGGTCCTTGCCTTTCAAGACTTCAAATACTTCTTTCCAGCCCCTTCTTGCCTGTAAGGTCTCTTTTGAGAAATCAGCTGACAGTCTGATGGGAACTCCTTTGTAGGTGACTGTGCCCTTATCCCTTGCTGCTTCTAGAATTCTCTCACTCATTTTAATCTTGGCTAATGTAATTATGATGTGCCTTGGTGTGTTCCTCCTTGGGTCCACCTTCTTTGGGACTCTGAGCCTCCTGAACTTCCTGGAAGTCTATTTCCTTTGCCAGATTGGGGAAGTTCTCCTTTATTATTTGTTCAGATAAGTTTTCCATTTGTTGCTCTTCTTCTTCCCCTTCTGGTACCCTTATAATTCGGATGTTGGGACGTTTAAAGATGTCCCGGAGGTTCCTAAACCTCTCCTCATTTTTTTGAATTCTTATTTCTTCATTCTTTTCTGTTTGGTTGTTTCTTTCTTCCTTCTGGTCCACTCCATTGATTTGAATCCCAGTTTTTTCTCCCATTTCTATTGGCTCCCTGTGAGTTTTTCTTCATTTCACTTACTGTAGCCTTCATTTGTTCATCTAATTTATGAGCAAAATCAACCAATTCTGTGAGCATCCTAATCACCAGGGCTTTGAACTATGCTTCTGATAGGTTGGCTATCTCTTGGTCACTTAGATGAATTGGCTCTGGGGCTTTGATTTGTTCTCTGGCTTGAGTCATTTTTTTTTTGGTCTAGTCGAGGCTGTTATGTAGTGAGGGGTGGAGCCTTAGGTGTTCCCCAGGGCAGGGCAGTCCAGTCGATGGGTAGTGACGCTGTATGTGGGGGTGCGGTCCGAGAGGGAACAATGGCGCTTGCTCTGCTCTTTCTCAGATTCCAGGTCCTTTTGTTTCCCCTTCGTCTGGATTATCTGCGCATAAATGTGGGACCACCTGGTCAACCAGCCACCTTGTGCAGCCTCACTGGGTCTGCACCATTTCCACCCTGTGCCCGGGTCTGCTAGCTGCCACCTGTGTGCCTGGGGTCTGCTAGCCAATGCTGCCTGTGCACCCGGGTCCGCCAACCACCACTTTTTTACTGCTGGGACTCCACCCCTCTTACTGGTCTGGATGAATGGTTGTTGGACTTCCGTACAGTTCAATTTTCTATCAGTTCTAGTTGTTTTCTTGTTTCTAAACCTTTGTTGTCTTTAATTTTTATTGTGTGAGGAGGCACAGTGTGTCCACCTATGCTTCCATTTTGGCGGGAAGTTGGGAACCAGAATTCTAAATGGCAGGCTCAGAAAACATTTCTCTTTAGTCAACAAAATGATTATTTTTATTATTATTTGTATTATTCACAATTGATGTGGTACTTGCAATGGGGGCTGACTGGAGTTCACTGACTCACATTCACACCAAATAAATTATATATTAAAATAGATCAATGATAAAAGAAAAGAAAAGAAGTGACCCCAGGCCCCAGGACAAAGGATATATAGTTTGGTGAAGTCCTTATCTGATGATCAGTGACTCAGAGGACGGGCTGCCCAAGGTTAGGTTTCAGCTGAAGAAGCTTGATTGGTTCAGAAATGGGCTCTCCACAGGAAGGGACCCAGAATTCAGAAACACAATGAAGAAAAGGGAATAGATAAAACCTTGCTCATATTTCTCTTTGAGAAAAGTGTAGAAAGGAACGATGAGTGGAGTTGATTAGGGAGGATATGTTGATCGTGGAAGAGTGGATCCCCTGAACATGTGTTTTCATTTTCTTATTTTCCACAACACTAATCGCCCTCCTGTTTTGCAAAATCAATATATGGCTCACTATTTATGGGCACATGCCTATTATTTATGGCTCAAGTCAAACTCAGCTCTCTTAACTGCAAATTTTCAACCATATGTCTCTCTGTGAGAAGAACATAGATTCCTGAATCCCGGGCTGAGATGTGATGGCAGCTGATAGAGCCAGATTTGTTTCTGCTGCTTCTCCTCCTAGTCTGGGTGCTCAGCTTTCTCCTGCTCTCGCTGATTTCTGCAGCAGCAGTTAGCATTGGCAACACTTATGGTGGTGACAGGGGGACTGGGCTTGGGAACCCCAGTCCACCAACCACAGCTCTGAGCCAACAAGCTGCTCAGGACAACAGCAAGTGCTTTCGATTTCTTAAAAAACAAGGTATACATAGATTGTGCACCTCCTTCTCCCATGATTTAAGTCATGAATTAACCTTGCTACCCCAAACCTGAATGAAATACAACATTGACAAGTTCAATCCAGAAATAATTTAGAAGTCCACTAAGTCATAAGGCCTCAAAGAACTGAGGACACTGTAGAGCTCAGTTCGCCCAGAATCACACACTCATGGAATCTAGACAGAAGGAACATCAGAGCTCATCTAATTCAAATCCCTTAGTGTCCTGAAGATGAAGCAGGGGTTAAGTGACCTGCTGAAAATTAGACAGACAATTGGTGGCAGAGTAAGGCTAGAATTTGTATTTCTTATTGTATTTCCATACTCAAATTCAACCATAAAATAAGTATATGCTGAATACCTATAACAGACAGGACAGATGTTTACTTGTTAGTCAAAAGTATAGCTACAGGAAAGCTATTCTCTGGGAATGCACATGAGGCAGAGGCTGGAAAGTGGGCAAAATGATGTGGGAAGGACCCCAAAATGTACCTTTGCCCCTTCATAATCTCTCCTTAAGACCATTTCCCGGCTTTCCCACAAGTTTCAATCCCTTTTGGACCTGCCATATATTCCAGCCTCTTCCATGACATATCCTGCAAATTGTACCAATAGCACACAGTGAACCAACCAAGTTATCTCTGACAGGTTTCTGGAAACAAAAATTCCAAGTTTCAAGTGCTTAGCCTGTCTCAAGTCTGCCCTCTAGTGTTCTAAATTCAGCTACCGAAGTGGGTGATCTGAAGCATTTTGAACCTGAGTACACACGGATGCCAGATAAAACACAGGACATCTAGTTAAATTTGAATTTAAATCTACACTTCCGGTATTAGTATGACTGGAACTAGGTGTACTGTATTTTTGATTTGCCAAATCTGGCAACTATTTTGCTGCTGAAATTCAGGGATTTAAAATGTTTGCGAGAAATGAAATACAAAGACAATTAGGAAAACAACTTGGGTTTTTAAGACATCCATCAGAAAGGGATCACCTAAAAATTAGGAAAGACTTTTTGCATACACATCAAAATCTAAGTTATAGGAAGAAACTACATAATAGGAAAAAAAGACTCCATAAGTTTCTCATGTCATTAAGTTATGGCACCACTGTCACCTGTTGGGTTATTTCAGTTTAGGGCAGAGATCCCCACCCCACCCCCACACCCACCCAGGATTGCCCCACTCACTGTGATGCTGGCAACATTAACACCCGCTGGAGCTATGACAGCTGCTAGTCTCTATGAACTCAGAAGAACAAGTTAGAAATGCAATGGGATTAATACAAAGCCAATTTCTGTATGTATTTTGGTCGCATTACCCAAGGTTGGGGGCAAGAGGCCACCCCAGCATCTCTGTCTGCAGGCCTGCTAACGCTCACTTCTCTGTTAGACTCTTCACGAGGGTTTTCTGGATTTTTCGATAGCAGCTTCTGAGTCCTGCAGCAAAAGCGAAATGTGAGACAGTCTCAAAACCAAACAAGAGTAGCCTGCTCAGTGGTGGGCAGGGACGACAACTATGTTTGCTACTGAAATTTAGGTACTTAAAATGCATGGGAGAGAACAAATATTAAGGAAACTATGTGGAAACACAGCTTTGGGTTTTTAAGGCATTATTTTCTGCAGAACTTTCCAGATAATGTTTCACTTTTTCCAACATTCTGTGAGATGTGGGGCAGCAGAGTGGCGGTGAAGCAGAGAGCCCTGCATTTATTCATTCATGGACACATCTACTGAGTACCAACTATACACCAGACACTGTCCTGGTACTGGGGATGTAGCAGCCAAACAACAAAACCTTCTACCTTAATGAACTTAACAGTTCGGTGGGGAGGAGGATGGTGTATGTATCACAGCAATCATGTGACACTCACTAGACTAGCTCCATTTTACAAGTGAAGCCAGTGGGGCTGGATGATAGCAGCGACTCATCCAAGGCACACAGCTAACTAGGGCAGCCCAGGAACTGGATCATAATGGAACGACACCCTGACAGACTCCTTCCCCTGGCTCGCTGCCCTCTGCTCACAGGCCTTACAGGTAAGAACACAAAGAGTGGAAGGCCCAAGAGCATATTGTCTTGTAGTTGCCAAACCAAGAAATAGGCTAGATCTCCCACTCCAAAATTCAGTTTCACAAATACTTATTTGGTTGATAAACATCAAGCACTAAGTCTGTACAATGTATGGTGTCATGCTCTGGGGGAAGGGGGGAGAGGGAGGGAGCTCTAGGGTTAAGGTGATATCCCTGTCCTCAAAGCAGTGGCTTCTAGAGGGAGAGAGACAGTTGTGTAGTGCATAGAGCAGCCACAGGGTGCAGGCAAGGAAGGAAATGTGATGGTGAAACCTCCAGCCAGCCTCCAGATTCCCAAACAGCACTGCCGCCTTGGGTCCACAGCAGCCTAACTCCCTGTAGGAGGGCATCCCCAGGGCCAGTAGGCCTGTCTGTACACCTGAGCTAGGGCAACAGAAAGGTAGGAGCTGCTGTGAAAACCCCGACTCAGGGGCTGTGAATTCGATGTGAAGGATTTTTCCAGGAAATGGTGTGGCTAATTCCAGGAAATTCAAGCAAGTGGCTAATGTAACCAGTTTTAAAGTTGCAATGTTACAGTGTGTGACAAAATACTTCCTATCGTTTCAAGAAATTTAGATTTATGAAGTAATAATATAACAATATTTTAAAAATTAGTTAGCTTTACAATCTTTTGAGAGATACATTAGACAAATAGTGTCAAGCAATCTAGACAAGACAGGCAAGGACTGATACAAAGTAAGGAATAACCAACTCTGACTCTAAAGAAAGTGGCTTAGCTTGCCTAACTTAAAAACCCAATGTTAGCGTTGTATTTATTGGCATACTTTAGTGACATGGCAATATTTAGACTGGCAGTTTTAATTTTGATTCTATCAGAATCAATACAGCTACAGTACAAATGCAGCCAAGAACATAGCTGAAAATTTGTGGTGGGGTAAGTAGCTTCACTGGACAGAAGCTTGGTAAAAAAACCATAGGTAATTTGGCATAGGTAATATGGCTTGGTAAGTAACCACAGATTTGTTCAGAAAAAAACTTCACAACTCTGGATGCATTTCAGCCAAAAAAGAGAGAAAGAGTTCAGATGAGTTTTCTTTTCTTAAAAATCCTCACCTGAGGGCATTATTTCATTAGAGAGAGAGAGAGAGAGAGAGAGAGAGAGAGAGAGAGAGAGAGAGAGAGAGAGAGAGATTGGTTGCCTTCTCCTACATGCTCCGACTAGGGACTGATCCTGCAACCTGGGCATGTGCCCTGACCAGAATCGAACCCTCAACCCTTGGATCCACAGGATGACACTCCAACCAACTGAGCCACACCAGCCAGGGCTGATGAGTGTTCTTTTTGAAGAAGTAGTCCTTCTCACTTTTGATTCTAGATTCCTTCTCACTTTTGATTCTAGATATACAGGGATCAGAGGCTAAAGACATTCTTATTTGTGTAAAGTCTACAGTCATCTTTCAGCTGAGATGGTCTTTGAATTCTAAAGAAGAAAAGCCAGCAATCTGCCATTGGCTGTCAATCCAGAGTTCTGAAGAACATCGACAGAACATAAAATATGCATACTATGCCACAGCAGAGTAAGAAAAAATATTTAATAATTATGGCATACATGAACTTAAGTTTCTTGCTGCCAATTTTTTCTACACTATTATGTGCCAAGCATCTACTTTTCTTTTGTCATTCTGTACAATGGGATGAAGCACTGATTATTCAATGTTCTTTCCACAGACATCTAAGACACTGGTTGAATACCATGCTGCAAAGTACCATGGTTACTGATGTACAACTGAATTAAAATTTCAAGTTGTGCCTGAGAATCTTATGTCTCAAGATTGAAAACAGTTTGGAACATGTGACTGGGAGAAGGTTACAGTTCATAGAAAATCATAATAATAACAGACAGGTCCTAAATGCCAGCCAGACCTACACTAAATTCTTCACTTCGATTCACTCTGTTTCACAATGACTCTGAAGTACTATTTTTGTTCCCATTTTATAGCAAAGGAAATTATTGAAGACAAAGGTTTGATGACATGTATTTAAACATGAACTGGGAATTGAACCTGTGCAGTCTATTCTAGAGCCCATGCTCTTAACCACTATACCAGGACATAGCAGGGCCCCAGACAAGCAGGTCTCAAATGCTATTTTGAATTCTCCATAATCCAAGACAGTCGACACCTGAGTGTTCTGTGGTACCAGCAAGTGTGGTTGGACTTTCATCAGCAGATGGTGGTGGGGGTTCTGTACATCCCAGACAACTAGAACCACTTAAGTTAAGTGGGTCTGAGGTTTTTTAGCCATAAAATGATGAGATCAAATCAGATAATTCAGTAAAGTTCCCTTCTGCCCCAAAGTGTTACAACTCACTGATTTTGTACAGCACAAACTATAACAACGTAAAATGTTCCTCAGTATTGAGGGCAGTGGATGGTGCTGTCTTACTTTTTCAGTAAATGGAAAGTCAGCAGTGTAACGTTAATTCATTCACCCTAATGTAGTGTCAGTTTTTTAAAACCTCACCAGAGGATTTTTTAAAATTATTGATTTAGAAAGAGGAAGGGAGGGAGAGAGAAAGAGAGAGAGAGAGAAATATCAATGTGAGAGAGAAACATTGATCAGTTGCCTCTAGTACACACCCTGACCAGGAATCGAACCCACAACCTTGTGGTATATGGGGGCAATATCTCAACCTACTGAGCAACCCGACCAGGACTAGTGACAATTTTTAAAAAGTAAATGTACAAATATTATTTCACAGTTTTTAACTTTTAACTTGAAATTATTATTGCTTTTAAAGATTTTATTTATTTATTTTTAGAGAGAGGAAGGGAGGAAGAAAGAGAAGGAGAGAAACACCAATGTGTGGTTGCCTCTTGTGTGACCCCCAACTGAGGACCTGGCCCGACACCGAGGCATGTGCCCTGAGTGGGAATCGAACTGGAGACCCCTTTTGTTTGCAAGCTGGTGCTCAACCCACTGAGTCACACCAGTCAGGGCAATACTGGTTTTCTTGAACAAAAGTTAATACTTTGGGGAAGGCAGCTATGAAAAAAATGACCATGATGCAGGCTGTGAGGGTGCAGTGGAGGGGAGGAAAGCAAGCACAAGAAAAAAGTGCAATACAAAAGTGCATCATTAAATGAACTATACAGGTGTGTGGACAAGGACTGGAATGGACAAGGAAAGTAAAACCACTGCTGCTAGAGCAGGGAAATCCTGCACCACTTGTCTTCTGTTATTGTTATTCCACTTTTAAAATGTATTACAGTAAAGATGTAGAGTTCCTTCTCTAGGAGGTAGGCGTTCTCCTGGGGTGGGGGCTCGTTAGAGGCTGAAAGTGCTGATGGGAAGAAAGTGTCACCTGTAGTAGTGAGCGCCCCACAGAACCAGGAGCAGCAGCAGGACAAGTGCCACCACGCAGACAGCCGCAACAGTGATGTTCCGCTGCCGCCGCCCCTGGTCAGCATGGCGCAGCTCCCACCACCTCAGGTCTTGGTGCTGACATCGCTCCCCCACGTAGCCAACGACGCAGCTGTGGCAGCACACAAACAGAGGTCAGCTGTAAGCCCTACGTGGAAACGGTTATAGTTCTCAGACGCAATATTCAGCTGTCTCTCAATCTCTACATGTCTAGACCCAGCTTTTTGGAAGCATGTGGGAAATCCATCAGGGCTCAGCGGGAAGCACCCTGCTTTACCAGTTGATGCTCCATGGACCTCACCCACGGTCTGTTTGCATACTGACTCAACCAGGCATTGCAGAACATTGATTAAAGATCAATTACTCTTAGCCTAAAATCCTGAGGCGTTACCTTTAAGACTAACACAACGCAACTTTGCCCTACGAGCGGAGAGTTTTCGAACAAATGTTTGGCCAGAATGCAATGAAATCTAAATTCTAAGGAAAGGAAGAGCTCGAAAGCAGAGTCCTTTACTTGAGAGCAGGATACACAATAATGTGAACGAGAAAGTGCTGTCTACCCTACGGAGGAAACTTTTTTTAAAAATCACCACAGGCTGAAGAGACAAGCTCTCAGTGACGACACACAAGCATTTCCCTACTTTCTTCAAGGGGGGAAACGAAATGGAAGAATAAAAGAGGCATTCAGCAACAAACATCCTGCTATTTCAGTAGTAAAATTGTTACTAGAGTTACCAACAACGGCCAACGAACGTCGTGAACCTTCGGATGAAAGTAAATGAAACAATGCTGCCATCTACTGGGAATGCACGCTTCGGAAACTATTGGGATCTTGGGTAGTGTAGTTTTTCATTCGCCATGAGAGCACACGCTTAAAAAATATCCTGTTAAATATTTTGTGATGCTCAGTTGTTAGGAATTTCATCCCCCTGTTCCTGGACCAACTGTCCATCTATTCGTGCTGCCACCATCTTCCAAAAGGACACGAAGGAATGAATACACAGAGAACCGACACCAGACCCCGAGGTGGGAAGGGACAGCAGGGAAAAAGCATGAGTTGAAGCCTCAGAGGATCTAGATTCTGCCCTAGTTCTACCTTAAGTTGGTCATAGGAGCTTTGGTGAATCACTTTCAGAGAGTAGGGAAAGGACCTAGCATTTGTTAAGCGCCTCATGTGTTTGACACTGTGCTGGACACTTTTACTTACTTTATTTTTGATGGCACACTCCAATTTTAGAGATGAGGAAAGTGAGGCTCAGATGGGCTTACGTAATTTGTGCCAGCTTGCTCACCTAGTGAATAGCAGGTGCCATTCAAATGGTTATCTGATTTCAAAGACTATGTTTTTCCTACTACAGTGGCCTGCTTCCAAAAAGGGTTTTAAGCAACACATACTTCTGAAAGCTATTCCTCTAGAACTGACCAGGCAAGAGATGGCAGGATGTGAGTTGCAGGAAGCATAAAGGACTATCGTGTGATTCCAAGCTTTCCTAGATACTGTTTTAATTCAAGTGATCTTCGGTTATAGACATTTACAATCAATGAGTGGCACACACTTTGAAATGGTTGGTATTAAAGAGGCCACACCTCAATTTTCTCAGAGATTTTAGGGTTTCAAGGAATGGAGGCTACAGCAGGTTGCAACATCTGAGCCTCCGGGAGCCTAATGAGGCCCAGAGCATCCGTCAGCCCCTCACAAGCTCACACCACCGTTTCTTTGGGTTATTGAATTCCTCTCCTAAACCAAACAAAAGATTCCCCGGCCAAATATGTTTCATTCGCTATGGTCAAGTAATTTCAAGAAATTCTAGACGGAATAAAGGTCAACAAGACTTTTTCACACATTGTGGTGTATCATGAATCAAGAATTGAAGGCTAGAGTATGCTGCATTTTTCAAAATGATTTGATCACATGACACATTTTTTAATGAAACATTTCACAGTGCCAGTGTCAGGGGATCTTGGCCTGAAAAAGACCTGCCCGGAAGGGTGCGCGCTGGTTCAAAGACAGACCAGAGTAAGTGAGGGCCTCTCTGAGTTCAGGAGGTTTGGAGTCTTCCGAGAATCTGCAGTCCGGGGAACCTCTGAGGTAGCCCATTGGCACGGAGACCTCAGTTTTCCTGTCCCTGCATTCCTGGGCAGCCAGGGGCCCCTGTTTTCCAGGCAAAGAAAGAAGAGTTCCCTTTCTTAGCCTGTTCAGAGCATTAGGAGCACTCTGTGTGGAATGCTCCGTATGAAGTGTTTCTCATGAAAGTTGGACAGGCAAGCTCCATATAGATGTGTTTTTATGGAATTAAAAAAATACAAGGTGAGGTCATCGGGCAGGAAGAGGAAAGGGTTGAATGTTTGATTAAACCACGGTTATATTAAATTCAGACTTCAAAAACAAAGTCCTGATCCAAATTATGGGAACTCGTTGTATTTTCGATATTGCTTTTGATTAAAGGTCCTTCAATTTGAGTGTTATCTGCACTTAGTCATTTTGTAATAACTCGTATTTAAAATATTACTAGAGGAATATGATATTTTCATCAGTATTTAATGACAGAAAAGAAAAGTAATGTTCTAGAGTTTCTAAACTGTTTAATTAATTGACACTACCAGGTCCAAATGGAAATATCATACTAATTGCAATACCTAACCCAGCAGTGCCCTTTGTACTATCATAAAGTCTTTTATAAAAACAAAAGGTGACCTAATAAACTGGGACATGTGTTTTCATTATTTCATTATTTGGGAGAATAAGAAACCATGAATAGGTAAAAACAACTTGATTCTAATTCTCAAAATCAAGAATACTAGATTTATCTTAGGTGAGAAAATTACAGCATGCGAATATGAATATGAAAGCAGATTTTTATTAGAACTGAGTCATTTTTGCTAATATCCATGAGCATTTTTCATTACTTTTATCAGGCTGACATAATTCATAATATGAGGCCATGAACTTTGTCACAGAACATAACTTAATTCTAATAATTTAGACTGTTTCTGCTGATAAGAAAAGCCTTTAAACTTTTAGCATTTATTGGTGAGAAACAGAACACTGTATCACTCCTTCCTTTGACACAGAGAAAATTATCAGTGAGTCAGGCGTCTAGCATCAGGAGGCCTATTTATTGTTTGGTATCTATGAATTCCCTCATGTTGTCTTCAAGATATGAAAGCAACAAAAAGTAAAACTGATGTAGAGCTAGACACTGTGAGTGTCCTTCTAGGAAAGGCTCCAGGGTGAAGGTTCTCTGATTGAGTATGGCTGGAGCACCTCATGGTTTCAGGGCTTCAGCTTGACACTGCCCCATGAGGACACTGTGAAGTCACCATGGGGACAAAGGGGGAGCACAAAGCAGTGGCGGTTGCATCCGCAGTTGTCATGAAACAACAAATGTTAAACATCAACTATTAGGAAATTTTTAAAAGAAATATGCATATATATGAGTTTTGAGAATTGAAAGCAAAAAGTCCAGCGTGAAAACCTGCAACACTTTTGTAAATTCAGACACATATCATGGATGCTGTCCATGTATTTGGCAGAAAGGAAATCAAAGTTTTAAGGAATTCCCTCACAAACCTAAGCTTTTAAACCAGAATGAGAAGTTTAATTACCAGACTACATCATTAGTAACATTAAGTTATTTAAGTCAAAAGTAAAATCACCAATTCCTTAAGTGTATATTTAGTACTGGCAGCTGCGGGGTGAAGGGGCTGGGAGAGGAGGGGTGAGATGTGATGTGCAGGGAGAGTGCAGCGCACACACACACAATTTATACATGATTGTTTATATATTTTTCCCTAAGGAAAAACCTAACTATTGAAAACCTTCCTTAACATAAATTTGGCAAATGAGCTGAAAGTTATGGGCTGCCATAGGACACCTCTGTGCCTCAGGAAGACAGCCAGACTTACTTGCACGCATAACTGTCCACGGATTCGATGTACATACACACACCGCCATGGAGGCAGTACCCCGCATGCGATGGGGGGCATTCTAGGTAAGTATTTCTCACAGAATAGCGGCCGTCCTCCCTGAGATGAGGGGGTGGAGTCGAGTCTGGAAGAATCAAAGGTGGTACTTTTATTTTCTGAAGCAATCAGCATCTTCCAGGTGCAGGTATCCCCCCACTTTTCAGAAGTTTGCTTTACTTTACATTATGAAAGACCTACATTAGTGCACTGTTTTGCTAACCAAAAGAAATCCGAAGAGGATTTTTGTTTTAATAAAAAAGAGGCGAAAGTGAAAATAGTGTTCAGCGTTTGCTTTGCATGAGCCCTTAGCAACCCAGCGCGCCCAGCAGCTCCTTCCCCAGGAACCACACGGAGCACCTCAGCGCCAAGCTGCGTAGCTTTGAGCAATCTGGGCATCAGCGCTTCATCTCCATTTGTTTTGTGCACCTGTTAGCAAGACATGTTCAAGGCACCTTAAGAGCTCAACAAGGGTATTAACCCTTAGTGTAAAACTGGACATAATTAAGAGTATGAATTGATAGGTTATTTGGGGGGGGAGAGTCAAGGAATGCTCAAAAATTTTTCCATATAAATTAACGGTAGTAATTGCTCTTTCACTTTACTTCATTTCAGCTTTCGGATAGCAGGGGCAACCTGTATCATTATCAGGAACTAGTGGCTGTGAACAGTTTGTGATCTAGTGCCTCCTAGTGATAGTAGAACTATCAAAGCGACCACAGTTTCTCTTTCCTAACCAGACTTTATGTCCTTCACCACGAAGAGAGCTATTCTCTCTGCAGGTTCGGTGTTTTTTCACATAAAGCGTATTGGAGGCAAAGATGAGAATGGCCAATCCTAAGACACCGAATGCATGCGGAGTCACTGATCTCATTATAAAAGCACATCTGTCATCCACAAACACACACTGTGTGAAATGACAGCTGGCTTTAAGAGGGTCTCGCGGAACCACAGTATCTCGTTATGACTTATAAATCACCCACCAATACACAGCCCATTACCCCACTATCCTGGGAGTCTCAAAAATTTCTCCCACACAAGGATTTCTTCTAAAAACTATTTAAGTTTCAGGGGAAACCTCAAAGACAAGACTGGACCCGTTGAGAGACAGGAAATGTTACTACACATAGGAAATGCCAAAGTGGTCAAGTCCCTTTCACTGAATGGTTCACCACACGGTAGAAGGAAAACATTAGGAGGTGTAGCTGACTGTGTAAATATTAGCAGTCTTCCAATACCTTTAAGAAGAACAAATTATTTGAGAAAAAAAGACCCAAGCAAGCACAGAGTGTTCATTTATTAGGAGGTTTTCTGCTTGTAGAGCTGAGGGGGATAAATAGCTGGCAGGGGAAAGGGCCCTGATCCTGGTGCCCAGGTCTAGGAAGCTAGTCCCACTGGGCTGCGGGCGGTGAGAAGAGGCTGGGTTCTGGGGAGAGGGTCCAGAGGGCAGGTGAAGACCACTGCAAACATTTTTAAAAGAAAGAAAAAAGATCTGGAGTCCTAATTCAGATAATAAAAATAGTCACTTTTTAAAGTAATATTTAAAAATTCTTGAAAGTGATTTAAAATGCTGAAAGTCCAGGTATCTTCCCCAACCTGCCTGGCCCTGCAGTTTTCGAGCAGCCTGAGAAACTGCCATCACAAATCAGCATTTTAGCCACATGGTTAAAGAGAACCCCTGTGTTGTCACTTGTATTGAACTGTGGGTAATAAAAACAGATTTATTTCAGATGCTATCAAATTAAAAAAACCCAGACCAATTCACATTCTCAAACCCAGCACCAACCTAATCAGGAAAGCAAACCCACCAGCCTGATTAAAACAAATGATTTCTTTTCTTTTCTTTTGTTTTTAGATTTTAGTTATTTATTTTTACAGAGGGGAAGGGAGAGGGCAAGAGAGGGAGAGAACATCATTGCGTGGTTGCCTCTTGAGCACCCCCTACTGGGAACCTGGCCTGCAACCCAGACATGTGCCCTGACTAGGAATCGAATCAGCAGCCCTTTGGTTCACAGGCCGGTGCTTAATCCACTGAGCCACACCAGCCAGGGCGTAAACCAAATGATTTCTAAAATCTCAAGTGCAAATACACTTGGGTACAGAATTTTCCAGAATCAAGTTCCTCCTTTTGGATCTAGATCTCCCACCAACCTACCAGGGCAATTCCATCCAGGTTCAGACAGGCTGCTGGCACACAAGCAGGTGTAGTTTCCCTCCATATTTGCACAGGTAGTATTTTCCCCACAGGTGTGCATGCCCAGTTGGCACTCATCAATGTCTGCCAGAAAAAAAAGGGAGTAGGGAAGAGAAAAGTGGGGTGGAGAGGAAAAAGAAGGTCATGCAATTGGAACACCCAACATTCTAGAAGAAGAGCATCTTTGACTTCGGTTATGCTGCATGTTCTCAGAATGCTACTCACTTCTAGATTCAAAAATTTTATCAGGAATGTTGGTGAGAGTGATGCGCTGGGTCACTCAGCTGTGTGCTCGTTCATGTAAAGTCCTGACATAAGGCTGGGGATCTTCCTACTGTTTGGAAGGAAAGGAAACTCCCAACACATAGTTCAATGGGAAAGTTGGAGATTGGTAAGCAACCTCTAGGCAAATATTTAGAAGTTTAGACCATACCAAATAAAACATTATTGTCTTTTTAACACAAATATAAACTAAGTCATCAATTTCTTTCCAAACTATCCACCTTTTTCTTTCTCAGTTACCACCACCCTAACATTTAGGCCCCTCCTCTCTTCTGACCTTACATTACTGTAAGAACAGCCTTCCCTCATTCCCTGTGTCCCACTCTCCTCCACTCCGCTCCTGAACACCAGTGCCAGACTAGTCTCCCCGAACCGCAACTCTCATCACTGTACCACTTAACTCAAATGCTGCCAGTGCTCTCTACTGCCAAGAGCGCCACTGCCCAGTACGGCAGCCATGGCCATGGGCAAGCGTTGAGCACCTGAACCACGGCTAGTCCATGTTTTATAGGGCACATGCTAGATGGTGAAGACTTAGTACCAAAATAAGAACGAATGTAAACTTACCTCAATAATTTTATATTGATTATATTGTAAAGTTAATGTTTTGATATATTAGAATAAATAAAATACATTTAAGATTAATTTCACCTGTTTTTTTTTTTTTTTACTTTTTCTAATGTGGCTACTAGAATATTTTAAGTTATATATGTGATGAGTGACATTACATTTTTATTGGCAATGCCGGTCTAGAAAAGTAAAACCCCAATGACTAACCCTCAGATTCTAGTCTTCCACAAATGTGGCCCAACCCACCTATTATAGACTGAATTGTATCCCACCAAATTCATATGTTGAATCCCTGACCCTCCCCCCAATGTGACTATATTTGGAGAAAGGGCCTGTAAGGAAGTAATTAAGATTAAATGAGGTCATAAGAATGGGACCCTGACCCAATAGGTCATTATAAAAAGAAACATCAGATTCCCTCCCCTCCCCTCTCTTTCTCTTTCTTCTTCTTCTTCTTCTTCTTCTTCTTCTTCTTCTTCTTCTTCTTCTTCTTCTTCTTCTTCTCTCTCTCTCTCTCTCCTCACCCTCTCTTTCTCCCTCTCCCCATGAGCCACCAAGAAGAAGCAATATATGTATGCAACGAGAAGGCAGCCATTTATAAGCCAAAGAGAGTCCTCACCCAGAACCGAGTAAGGTGGCACCTTGATGTGGAACACCTAGTCTCCAGAACTGGGAGAAAATAAAGACTTATTTAGGCCACCCAGTCTGTACAGCACAAGGACATCACTTTAACAGCCTCAGTTTCTGCTTTCTCTCATATACAACCTACACCTAGTGCTCAATTAAGTTATTTTCTATCCCTTCACATTTCTGCCTTATAAAAATTTCCTCATGCCTCAGGTCCATGCAAAATAATGTTTCCTCCATGAAGTCTTTCCCAAAACCTCAAACAGATATTTCTTCCAGTTCTGAACTTCCACTGTAGTTTTTACTTCTCTTATGATGTATAACTTTCTTCACCAATGATCACAACTATATGTATTTCTTTAAGATCACATTCTCCTTGCAGGTAAGGACTGACTTCATCATCTTGATATTCCTCACAGTTCCTAGTACTGAGTCTTTGCACTAATAGCAGCCAATCAAATCTCTATCCCGTTGCATTGCCATCCTGAATGGCTGAAACTGAATCTTTCTTAAAAGACTGACTTCCTGTTATTATCTCTGTGAACTATCACCTTGAGAGTGAGAGAGAGAGCTTTTGCAAAAAGCAAAAACAAAGATACACTCTTGGCCAAGAGACGGAACTACTTTTTACAATAAGAATGACAACAACACTTCTATACAGCAATGTATCTGTATCTTTCTATCTCTATCTATCATATATGCGTGTACATGAAGAGGAAAGAAAGGAGAGAAAGGGAAAAGAGAGGGAGGCGGAGAGGACAGGAACGAGCTTGCTGCTGCCACCCCTGGCTGGGCCTGACACCCTGTGGTGTTTTTGATACTGGAAAGGAGGTGCTTAGTAACAGAGTCAAAATCCAGAGTCCAAGAAAGTATGCCTTCCTTTCTCTTCAAAGTAAATTAAATATAAAGCCTATTTGTCTAAATTATCCATGAGTCTGCTTAATTAGAGCAGTGACGTTTTCCTGACTAACAGCCAAATATGTGCTTAAAATAGCGTTTACAGATGTCTGTGGATGCCACAACACTAATCTCCTGAAGGTCTAATTTAAACCAACCAGATCCAGAAAACTGGCTGAAATTTCATCTTTAACCTCAACATATAGGAGAAAGCAGTTCCATAGCTTCTTATCAGGGTATCTGCCCTTCACTGTGAAAGATTTTTGTTTTCAGAAAGAAAAGTAAATACTCAAAGAGACAATTTAAAGCCCTGTAAAACTTCAGACAACCACTTCACGGGGCTGTGAATGGCTTGGGCAGGTCTTCACTTGTACGGTGATGCCATGCTGCTGACACCTGGACTGGGACAAGACATTCACTAAGTGAACTCCCCCAAAGAGCCACTCCCAGACCTTGGCAGAGGATGATGGTTATGAAAGAGGTCTTAATCATTCTCTATTTGTATGCAAATGTCAGGAGCTGGAGTCTTTTATCTGTTGAATTTAAGAGCCCCTGTGAAGCCTTTTCACAGAACCACACCTCCTCTCCTCTCTCTCTCTCTCTCTCTCTCACACACACACACACACACACACATGCACACATGCACAGAGTAAAGTTCACCACTGTTCAATTGCCAAATTTGGTGACAAGGAAAATGTTCAATTCCCCTCATGATGGCTGAAAGTATGGAGTATTGATGAGGCACTGGTGTTACTCAAACTCAGGGAAAAGAACCAGAAAGGTGGAGGGGTAAATTAGCTCTACAGGGTGTTTCTGCTGACTAGTGTGAAAACACAAGGGCACAAACTTGACTATATACCAGGAGCTGGAATATGTCAGTTTGAACAGATCGCACAACTCCTCTTGCAGTTGTAACATGCATGTCACCCCAGTTGTATCCTGTTTTTTCTTGGCCCACCACACCCAGAGCGTTTCGTGATTCTCTGTGGCCTGCCTCCACCCACCCGCCTCGGCACACACGCTCTTACCAAGACAATGAGTCCCATTTCCTTGGTAGCCTTCTGAGCACCGGCACACGTAGCCACCTTCGGTATTGATGCACTTAGAGGAGGGGTATGGGCAAGCTGGGATACCCATCTCACATTCATCTATATCTGTGGGGAAATGAGGAATTAATGAAATATATTGGCAACCCTGGAATAAATGAGCATACTAGGAAAAAATAAGTATAATCTTATACACATTCATTCAGCTGTTTATAGAGACTGTAAATCCATAAAGTCCATATCTTAATCAATTTTTACAGATTTCTCATATTTGATTAGCTAAGTATGTGCAAATAAATCACTTTGTGCATAGTTTCAGACCATTAAGTCCTGAGATTTTTACAGTAATTGCTAACTTATTTTGAGGCTATCAATATAAAATAGAAGGCTATCCATCTCAATCTATTTATTAAACTAAAACTTATGACCTAGGCTTTGGAGAGGAAAAATGGTGTGTTTTTATTGGAAGTGTTGAATTTATAAATTTCACTTGAACTCAAATTCATGCTTCTGAAATGAATTATAAATTCTTGTCCTTAATGTCAACTGCATATATCTCGTAACTTTAACACAAACTCAATGTAATGTAACAACATATTATATGTGTCATATTTTCTATGCATGCCATCCATTATCTTTTTAGCTGATACCAAACAATTTATTCAATCTTGCTGATCACATAAGTCTTTCTGGAGATTTGAGACCCATATGATCTGAATGTTTCCGGTTTACTCTTTTTCACAATTATGCTCCTTGGCTTTTGCTCTTACCAGAACATACTCTTCCATCCCCAGCAAATCCTCTCAAACACTGACACGCAGCGACCTCTCCCTCTGAGACACATTGAGAGTGTGCACCACATCCCACGGGACCGCAGTCATCTTCATCTGCAACAGTAAGAACCCCTTCAGGTTATTTCCAGACCTCAGAGGCAAAAATGGGCTTTAGTGTTCTGGGTTCTACAGAATTCCAGCATGTCCTTTTCCAAGTTCTGGGACAAGTTAACTCTCAAACAGAAACATTGTTGACCTGGAAGCTATGTCCATATGAAAGGATCTGTGAGCCATATGTTTCCATTTACATGCTCTCAACAAATCTTTAGTCTTAACTGTTTGGCGTTCAAATAGCCCTGTGTGAACTAAATGTACAATTTTTAAAAGCATTTAAAATCTGATTCATAAAATTGCTCGGAGTAAATGGATTCAAATTTCAAAAGGTTTATTGTTTATTTGAGCATTCCCAACCATTATGACCTACCAAATCGGTCGGAATATTCTTATCCCTCAAAGTCACATGGAGTAATATACAGCAAGTAGCTTTGTGTACTAACATGGCAAAGAGATTCAATCATAGAGATTTATTGTCATTTTACTAAAATTAGGTTTTATGTATCATAGAATATGTATGTCACAATGTATGTTTATTATCAAGATTTATGTAGTGACTTGCAAACCTCAAGGCACTTTTACAAAGTCATGAACCATATAAAGTAAATGCTGTAAATGGATCAATTCATTTCATACTTCATTGAAATGCAAATGCCCCAGGGGACAGAGTTGCATGCTGAGCCATAAATATGAGCACGTTTTTTTCCCTTGAACTACTTATGTATGTAATCATCCTCCAAAATGCCTCCTCCCTTTTGGAATTGGGGGGATTTGACATACCACAGGAGGATATAATCTGTCATCTGTCTGCTCACTAGTAAGTTTGCTCATCTGAGTATAGAAGAGGTCAAACTTGCCCATAAATTTAAAGAAAGTTAAGTGATCAAAGTAGGATTTGATGCCATGTGAATGCAGACATTGGGTAATTATGTTTGATTTGCTTAGCTATTTGAGTAAGATTTCTCTTGTGGGAAAACATGCCTTTCAGGCTTCCTTGGTAATGTGTCACTCATGACTCTTAAAGATGGATAACTTCAGACTAAATCAATTACCCATTTGATTTGGCTTTTATTTGAAGGACTAGATTCCAAATCACAAAGCTGTTCAGAGTGTGTGGTGGACAGTATCCAATTACACAAGACATTTTAAATCACTTGCACAATTATCTTAAATTAGAATATGATTCAGGATTTATTTGGTAATCTGCAAACACTAAGGCTGCTTTGCATAATGAAAAGCAACGGATATGCAGTTGTTGGAGGGAAGGGCTATAGCCAAAGTCCTTTCTGCCATAAACTAGCTCTGGAAGAAAGGAATGCCTGGGCTCTATACTCTTCTTCTCTAAAATACAGGTGATGATTTTTGCCCAGTCTATTTCACATGTTTATTGAAAGAACTTGAAAAAAAGAGATTAAAAAAAAACTTTGAAGTTCCAGCCAAGATGGAGGCATAGGTGAACACACTATGCCTCCTTGCACAACCAAAATTAAGGACAACAAAGATTTAGAAACAAGAGACAACAAGAACTGACAGAAAATTGAACTGTATGGAAGTCCGACAACCATTCATCCAGACCTGTAAGAGGGGCGGAGTCGCGGCAGGAAAAAGTGGAGGTTGGTGGACCCAGGTGCACAGGACCCCCAGGCTTGCAGGTGGTGGCTAGCAGACCTCAGGCACACAAGCAGCAGCTAGTGGACCCCAGGCATAGGGTGGCAACGGGCAGACCCAGTGAGGCCATGCAAGGTGGCTGGCTGATCAGGTGGTCCCACATTCGCACACAGATAATCCAGGTAAAAATGGGGAGCAAAACAGACCTCATAACCTAGGGCCCCAGCACTGGGAAATAAAACGTAAAAACACCAATTGAAAACACTTGTGGGGGTTGAAGTGCTGGGATAGACTCCCAGCCTCACAAGAGAGTTCGTTGGAGAGACCCACAGGGTCCTAGAACATACACAAGTCCACCCACTGGAATCAGTGCCAGTTTGCTTATGGAAAGTGGCAGAAGGGACTGAAATATGAGAGAGAGTGGAGCAAGTGTCATTGTTCCCTCTCGGACCCCGCCCCTACATACAGCGTCACAACCCAGAGACTGGGCTGCCCCACCCTGGTGAACACGTAAGGCTCCGCCCCTCATATGTAACAGGCATGACCAGATCCCCCCAAAAACCAACAACCCCCCCCAAAACAAAAAAAAAACCCAAAAAACCCCAAATGGCTCAAACGGGAGAACAAATCAAAGTCCCAGAGCCAATTCATCTAAGGGACCAAGAGATAGTCAACCTATCAGATGCACAGGTCAAAGCACGGGTGATCCAGATGCTCACAGAATTGGTTAATTTTTGTCGCAAATTAGATGAACAAATGAAGGCTACACTAAGTGAAATGAACAAAAACACACAGGGAACCAAGAGTGATGGGAGGAAAACTGGGACTCAAATCAATGGAGTGGACCAGAAGGAAGAAAGAAACAACCAAACAGAAAAGAATGAAGAAACAAGAATTCAAAAAAATGAGGAGAGGCTTAGGAACCTCCAGGACATCTTTAAACCTTCCAACATCCAAATTATAGGGGTACCAGAAGGGGAAGAGGAAGAGCAACAAGTGGAAAACTTACTTGAACAAATAATAAAGGAGAACTTCCAAAATCTGGCAAAGGAAACAGACTTCCAGGAAGTCCAGGAAGCTCAGAGAGTCCCAAAGAAGTTAGACCCATGGAGGAACACACCAAGGCACATCATAATTACATTAGCCAAGACTAAAATGAAGGAGAGAATTCTAGAAGCAGCAAGGGATAAGGGCACAGTCACCTACAAAGGAGTTCCCATCAGACTGTTAGCTGATTTCTCAAAAGAGACCTTACAGGCAAGAAGGGGCTGGAAAGAAGTATTCCAAGTCATGAAAGTCAAGGACCTACATCCAAGATTGCTCTATCCAGCAAAACATTCATTTGGAATGGAAGGGAAGATAAAGTGCTTCTCAGATAAGGTCAAGTTAAAGGAGTTCATCATCATGAAGCCCTTATTATATGAAATGTTAAAGGGACTTATCTAACAAAAGAAGATAAAAAATATGACAGTAAAAAGATAGTAAACTCACAATTATTAACTACCACACCTAAAACAAAAACAGAAACAAACTAAGCAAACAACTGGAACAGGAATAGAACCACAGAAATGGAGATCACATGGAGGGTTAGCAACAGGGGAGTGGGAGGAGGAGAGAGGGGGACAAGCTACAGAGAATAAGTAGCATAGACAGTGGGTAGAAAATAGACAGGGGGAGGGCAAGAATAGTGTGGGAAAAGAAGCTAAAGAACTTATGACACATGGACATGAACTAAAGGGGGGAATGTGGGTGGGAGGGTGTGTGCAGGGTGGAGGGGAATGAAGCGGGGGAATGTGACAACTGTAATAGCATAATCAATAAAATATATTTAAAAAAATCTTTTGAGAATTAGAAAATATTATTCCTATCTCAATAAGGATGATAGGAAGAATGCTGTGACAGCCTAAATCAGAATTAGCCTATCAGACTAGAAAACTACATTCTGGGGCCTGTTCATAAAATTAATAATTTTATTCAAAAGTATCTAATACATGCCAGACCAAAAGTACAGTAGTGGAGAATTCAGACAAGAGCTTTGCTTTCTCGTATTGAAGAACAACTATGATAAGCACTATTCATGAGACGATACCTATTATAGTTTGTGAAGTAGCTCTCACCTCACCTGGACAGGAGACTAGAAAAGTCTTTCTGAGTAAGAGTATATAAAGTTGAAATCTGAAGGATTCGCAGGATTTGGAGGGGTTAGGAAGAGCACTGTGGGCCAGGCACACAACAACACCTGCACATTACAGGTAAGGCCAGGGTAACTGAAGCAGGTCACAGAAAGCTGAGGACAGAAGGTCACACATTTAGGTTTGTGAAGTGTGTAAGGGCTAGTTTATCTGGGGCCCAACAGGCCACATTAAGAATTTTAAATTTTATTTATGAATTTGAATAACTCATGATTTTAGTAAATTTGACAATAAAACCCTTTAAAAGTATATTTTATTGATTATGCTATTATAATTGTTCTAATTTTTCCCTCTTTGTCCCCCTCCACTTAGTACCCCACTTCCCTCCAGCAATCCCCTCTTTCAGTTCGTCCATGGGTCATGCATGTGAGCTCTTTGCCTTCTCCATTTCCCATACTATTCATAACCTCCCCCTGTACCTACCAACTATGCTTCTTAATCCATGCACCTTTTCTCCTATACTTCCTCTTCCCCCTCCCAACTGATAACCCTCCAAATGATCTCAGTATCTATAATTCTGTTCCTGTTCTGGGTGTTTCTTTAGTTTTTTTATTGTTGTTGTTGTTGTTGTTATTGTTGTTTTCAGATTCAGTTGTTGATAGTTGTGAATTTGTTGCCTTTTTAATGTTCATGGTTTTGATCTTCTTATTCTTCTTAGATAAGTCCCTTTAACATTCCATGTAATAATGGCTTGGTGATGATGAACTTTAGCTTTACCTTGTCTGGGAAGTACTTTATCTGCCCTTTTATTCTAAAGGATAGCTTTGCTAGATAGAGTACTCTTGGTTGTAGGTCCTTGCTTTTCATCACTTTGAATACTTTTTACCAGTCCCTTCTTGCATGCAAAGTTTCTTTTAAGAAATCAGTTGACAGTCTTATGGAAACTTTTTTGTAGGTAACTTTCTGCTTTTCCCTTGCTGCTTTTAAGATTTTCTCTTTATCTTTAACCTTTCACATTTTAATTATGACATGTCTTGGTGTGGTCCTCTTTGGGTTCAACTTGTTTGGGACTCTTTGAGCTTCCTGGACTTGTATGCCTATTTCCTTCACCAAATTAGGAAACTTTTCTTTCATTATTTTTTCAAATAAGTTTTCAATTTCTTCCTCTTCCTCTTTTCCTTCTGGCACCCCTATGATTCAGATGTTGGCATGTTTGGAGATGTCACGGAGGCTTCTTATACTATCTGTGCTTTTTTAAATTCTTGTTTCTTCTTTCTGTTCTGGCTGAATGCTTATTTCTTCCTTATGTTACAAGTTGTTGATTTGAATTCTGGCTTCCTTCCCTACACTGTTGGTTCCCTGTGGATTTTTCTGAATTTCACTTAGTGTAACCTTCATTTCTTCCTTTGTGTTGTTGCCATACTCAATGAGCTCTTTGAGCAATCCAATCACCAGTGTTTTGAACTCTACCTCTGATAGGTTGGCTATCTCCATTTTGTTTAGATGTTTTTCTAGGGTTTTGCCCAATTCTTTCATTTGGGCTATATTTCTTTGTATCCTTAATTTGGCAGCATTGCTGTCTTTGTTTCTGTGTATTAGGTAGAGCTGTTTTGATTCCTTGTCTTAGTGCACTTGTTAAGTTATATGGGCAGAGCCTTAGGTATTCCCTAGGGTGGAGAAACCCACTTCCCTACTTTGTGGCTCTGTGTGTGGGGAGGGCTCTGAATGGGGACAGTGCTGCTGCCTGGCTTCTGGAGGTTTGCCTAGCACTTGCCCCATTTCCTTTCACTTCACCCATTTCCCATATGCAACTGGCACCCTTCCAGTTGTTGCCCTGGTGGTGAATCCAAGAGTGGGTGGCTCTGTGTAAGTTCCAAGTCTATGTGGACCCTTTAAAAAACTCTCCTGAAAATCTGGCAATTTCTTCCACTACCCCATCCGCATTGTTTTTTATAAATTATATTTTATTGATTATGCTATTACAGTTGTCACATTTCTCCCCCATCATTCCCCTCCACACTGCACACCCCCTCCCACACACATTCCCCCCTTTAGTGCATGTCCATGTGTCATAAGTTCTTTAGCTTCTACTTTTCCCACACTATTCTCGCCCTCCCCCTGTCTATTTTCCACCCACCATCTATGCTACTTGTTCTCTGTACCTTGTCCCCCTCTCTCCTTCTCCCACTCCCCTGTTGCTAACCTTCCATGTGATCTCCATTTCTGTGTTTCTGCTCCTGTTCTAGTCCTTTGCTTAGTTTGCTTTTGTTTTAGGTGTGGTTGTTAAGATCTGTGAGTTTGTTTCCTTTTTACTGTCCTATTTTTATCTTCTTTTTCTTAGATAAGTCCCTTTAACATTTCATATAATAAGGGCTTGGTGATGATGAACTCCTTGAACTTGACCTTATCTGAGAAGCACTTCATCTTCCCTCCCATTCTAAATGACAGCTTTTCTGCATAGAGCAATCTTGGATATTGGTCCTTGACTTTCATGACTTGGAATGCTTCTTTGCAGCCCCTTCTTGCCTGTAAGGTCTCTTTTAAGAAATCAGCTGACAGTCTGATGGGAACTCCTTTGTAGGTGACTGTGCCCTTATCCCTTGCTGCTTCTAGAATTCTCTCCTTCATTTTAGTCTTGGCTAATGTCATTATGATATGCCTTGTTGTGTTCCTCCTTGGGTCCAACTTCTTTGGGACTCTCTGAGCTTCCTGGACTTCCTGGAAGTCTGTTTCCTTTGCCAGATTTTGGAAGTTCTCCTTTATTATTTGTTCAAGTAAGTTTTCCACTTGTTGCTCTTCCTCTTCCCCTTCTGGTACCCCTATAATTTGGATGTTGGGAGGTTTAAAGATGTCCTGGAGGTTCCTAAGCCTCTCCTCATTTTTTTGAATTCTTGTTTCTTCATTCTTTTCTGTTTGGTTGTTTCTTTCTTCCTTCTGGTCCACTCCACTGATTTGAGTCCCAGTTTTCCTCCCATCACTATTGGTTCCCTGTGCATTTTTCTTCATTTCACTTAGTGTAGCCTCCATTTGTTCCTCTAATTTGCTACCAAAATCAACCAATTCTGTGAGTTTTCTAATCACCAGAGCTTTGAACTGTGCTTCTGATAGGTTAGCTACCAGTGCTATGAGCTCTGCATCTGATAGGTTGACCACCTCCTGGTTGCTCAGATAAATTAGCTCTAGGGCCCTAGTCTCTTCTCCCTTTTGAGCCATTCTTGTTTTTTTTTTTTTTTGTCTTTTTTTTTTTTCTGGTTTCGGCTGTTACGTAATGAGGGGCAGAACCTTAGGTGTTCACCAGGACGAGTCAAGCCAGTTGCAGAGTTGTGATGCTGTATGTGGGGGTGGGGGCTGAGAGGGAACAATGGTGCTTGCTCCGCTCTCTCTCGGATTCCAGTCCCCTGCTCCGCTATCCCCAAGCAAACTAGGCCCTTCTGGGGCTGATTTCCATGTGGGTGGGCCTTTGCACATTCTAGGATCCTATGGGTCTATCCAACAAACTCTCCTGTGAGGCTGGGATTCTCTCCCAGCACTTCAATCCCCACAAGTGTTTTCAATCGGTGCCTCTAGGCTCCACCTCCTGGCACCGGGGCCCTGCGCTATGCAATCCGTCCTGCTGCCAGTTTTCACCTGGTTTATCTGCACACAAATGTGTGACCATGGTCAGCCGCCTTGTGTGCCTCGCTTGGTCTGCATTGCCTCTCTGCTCTTGGTAACCACCGCCTGTGCACCTGGGGTGTGCCAACCACTGCCTCTGCACCTGGGACCACCAGCCACCGCCTTTTCCTGCTGTGACCCCTCTCTGCCGGCTGCCGATTCTGCTCCTCCTACCGGTCTGGGTGAATCACTGTCAGACTTCCGTACAATTCAATTTTCTATCTGTTCTGGTTGGGTTTTTTTTTTGGTTCTATATTTTTGTTGTCCTTAATCTTGGTTGTGAGAGGAGGCACAGTATGTCCACCTATGCCTCCATCTTGACCGGAAGTCCTCCACTGGTTTTTACCACTAGAAGTTGTGAGGATTTATCTTCCTGGTATTGGAACCCTGTGCTGTACAGCCTGGCCTGGGGCTGGGATCACATACTCCCGAGGTATCCCTCCTGATTTTTATCCACCAAACATGAATGTGGGACCACCTGTTCTACCACCACAGCTGCCTCTCTGTGCCACACTACATCTCCTTGCCTCTCCACCCATCTCTGCAACTCTGTCCTTCCTACCCATCTGGATAAAGGTGGCTTCTTTACATTGTTGGTTGTTGGTCAGACTTCCATACAGATTGATTTTCTGAGAGTTCTGGGTGTTTTTTATTTTGAGGTTTTGTTGTAATTCTTCCTGTGGTTGCATGAGGAGGTGAAGTGTGTCTACTTATGCCTCCATCTTGATTGGAAATCTACCCAAGGCAGGAGCAGAAGTGGTCTCCACTGTTTCCTAGATGCCACTGCTATAACTTTTGCCCTCCAAAAGTTTTGCCCTCCAAAACTTTTTATGATTGAATCTCTTTGTGGTATTGTACACAGGTCTACTTGCTACATATCAGTCTGTGTGTCTTTGGGCAATAAGAGCATATTGACATAAAATCCAGTATAGAGTTTTCAAATTTTTTTAAATATAGAAACTTTGTTGAAATGAAACCTCACTCATAAATAAGACCCCTTAAGCTAACACAGGTAGAACTACAACTTTGAAGCCAAAGACAAAGAAGAACACAGTCCAGGTATGAAAAGATGAGGTAGTTTTTAACCAAAACTATCAATTGTATCTATTCTGCACAAGGCAGAATATAGCTTCCAGGCATGAAGTCAAACACAGCTTATGATATATGTATTCCAAATATTTCGCCATTTCATCGCTCCCCCATCTCACCTATATGCCTAATTTACTGTCATTCATCTTGGTCTTTGACTATCCCAAGCATTAGTTTTTTAAAAATATGCTGTATGAACCTCTAGGGATCCCTAGTGGCTTTGAAAGTTTCTCCATACTGCTAATACTTATATTGCTTTATTTCATCATATTGTTTGTTTCCACATCACACTGTGACCTTGAAGACTGGGGCTATATTTATCTCATCATGGTGTCCACAGCACTCAGCATGGTGCTGAGTTTGGCAAAGAAATATCTGTTAAATGAATAATATCCCTGACATGACAATGTTTTCAGTACTTCTTTTCTTGACATGAATCATTTGGTCCTAATTTAAAAAAAAAAACCCTTTGGTCAAGTCACTAACTTTATATATCTTAGTGTCAGTTTTCAAATCTGAGACATGATGTGTTGTGATAAAGGGTCAAATTAGAGGATAAAGTACCTGGTAAACTCTAAAGCTCCATACAAATTCTCACTACTAAACATATCCACCTCTTTGTATTTTTATCAAAAATCACACTGAAAGTTCTTTTGAGGAGGGGTATGAGATCCCAGGGACGTGTACATTGACAAAAGAGTCTGTAGATCACAGAAGTTTGATGAGCACTTGGTTAAGTGCATGTAACGTCCTACTGTGGAGTTTCCAAACTTATTTTTAGTCATAGACATTTTGTTAAAATTTTTCTCAGCTGCACTGACTGAAGGTCAGAGACCTATAGTGAGAAGGGGTGGGGTTTGCAGAAGACCTCAGGCTGAGCTAAATCCAATTTGGAAACCACTGGCCTCATGAGTGAATCTACAATATAAAAAAATTAGGTTCCCTAAAGTTGTTACATACTGAACAAATAATTAGCATTTTGGTGATAAATGTGCCACATAGAAGAAAAATTCTAATATTTTCTATTTGTAGATTTTGTGGAACAGCTGAAGGAAACAACCTATATTTTCTTATCAATTATTATCTACTTTTACACTAATGGAAGTGCAGCTACATGGGCCAAATACCAATAATACTAGATATGGAGGGATACAGGCAAGTCTGCTCTGTTTTATTTTTCACCTTTGTTTTTAGGTTAGAGTTCTTCCGAGAAGGTTTAAGTCCAAAGATTCTCAATGAATCAAGTTCATATGGAGTCATCTTCCTCAGGCACACAGTTCAGATGAGAAGGACCAAATTTTGGCTTTACTAGCTTTGTGTAGATTTAACCAACATTAATTAGAGAGATAATTCAGAATTTCTGATTGGTAGGATGGACATTATTGGGACCAAAGCCATACTAGAGACTCATTATTCATACCTGACACCATGATTTCAGCCACAAGCATATGATGAGATTGTGTAGTGTTATCTTCAAGCCCTTGACTGCTGGATAAGAAGTCCGATGACATTTCTTGATTACTTAGATCTGTTTCACTACCTATGGAAGGTCAACAAATATAATTAACTTAACTTTCATGATTCAAGAAAAGTTTAATTTATACTTATGGCTCTTTGTTGGTTAAGAATTCAGATCCATCCTTACAGTAACAGCATTCAAGGGAAATATCAGGGTCTTGGTGACTTTGAAAACCTCACTGGCTATACCACACCATGCTAGCTTTACTCCATGCAACTTGACATTTGAGGGAGGGGGCCAGCAGGGAAGAAAGACAGGACATTTTTAGGTAATGGCAAAAAAAAAAATACCAGAATTCTTATGAATATAATCAGCTTATAATCACAGAACACCATTACAAGGGAAAATTGATGAGATTCCTTCCATACATACTCCTCCTTTGGGCTGTTTTCAGCCTGATTTTACTTGTATTTAGACATGTGGATGGGCATAAACAAGCCATAATTTAACATAGGCATGAGACCCATGCAACTTCCCAGATATGGGAGAAATGGATCCCTTAAAACACTAAGTGTGCTCTCTGAGTATGGATCCCTAGGATCCCACTGCATGGAGTTCATAAGGTCAAATTATTTTTATAAAAGGCAACTAATTTTGATGTGATTTGCCTTTTTTCACTGTGTCTGGATTGATACTAATGGACAAAAGCAATGATGGGTGGAAGTGCAGTGCCTTAGCCTAAATCAAGTCCATGGCACCAAACTCTACTAGTTGTCATGTTCTTCACCACCACATATAATCGCACTTGCGCTCGCTCTCTCTCTCTCTCTCTCTCTCATACACACACACACACACACACACACACACACACACATTCACACACATACACACACACTCTTCTTTCATTTAACAGGGTCCTTGATAAAGAGTAATAATTACTGCCCCGGCCAGTGTGGCTCAGTTGGTTGGAGCGTTGTCCCATAGACTAAGAGGTCTCAAGTTTGTTTCCCAGTCAGGGCACATACCCAGGTTGTAGGTTTGATCCACGGTCTAGAAGGCAACAAATATATGTTTCTCTCTCTCTCTCTCAAAAGCAATGAAAAAAATGTCCTTGGGTAAGGATTTTTAAAAAGTAAGAATTATTAATTTTTTAAAATCTTGCCCATAGAATATTTGACTCTAACATTCTTATAATAAGGTGGGAAATACACATAAAACACTCTATTATCTGTGAAGATACTGAATTATGATAATTGTCTGAAGGAAAATCACGTATATGCTCTTTGAGATGCAAGTTAAAACTTGTCTCTTTTTTCACTGAATGTGATTTTTACTTGAAAGGATAACTGATAAACTATGTTATTAACACTTGGGGATTTGGTAAACTTTTTTTTTTTAAAGTGAATGAAGTGAGCCTGTCACTTCAAGAAAAACAACTCACAGTACTTGTTGCCGTAAAAAAATTTGAGCTTTCAAGTGAAAAGTAGAATTCTATTATAGAAAATTTTCTCCACTACCATGAGCTTGACAAAATCTCAATACTCAAAACTTTTCTGATGAGTTTGATGGTGATACTTAATAAATGTGATTTTTGTGCATGAATGTAACAATTGGAAGATCTGCATAACTCAGCCAAATTTTCAAATGACTAAAATATGATATTACCAAATCATGCAAGATAAAAGAGCCACTCAAAGTACAAAATAGATCATTGAATTTTAATATGTCAGAAGACAAAAAAGGTCAATATATGGCTTCAGATTCCACATTGCAACTAAGCTCCAAGAAACTACCAAATGTATACTTCTCATATAGTATCAAATAAAAAATGCAAAAAAGGCATCTGAAAAAGCTGTTAAATGTTCCTTCCTCCCTTTTCCAATTCCATGTCTCTGTGAGGCCAAATTCTCTTCATAGGCTTCAACCAAAACAACCCAGCAACAGACTTAACCTGCACGCAGGCATGAGAATCCAGCTGCCCTCTATTAAGCCAGACATTAGATATAAAGTTAAACCAATGCCATTCTTCTTACTGCATAGTTTTTTGTTTTGGAAAATTTAATCATTTCACTTATTTTTATAAAAATATTTTATGTTAATATATAATGGGATATTTTTAGAATTTTTTAGTTTTAATTTCTAATAAAAATATTGATAGATGTAGTTTATAAAAACAAAAACTCTAGGACTCTCAATCATTTTTAAGAGTGTAAAGTGCACCTGAAGCCAAAAATATTAAGAACTGTTGTCCTAAGGTAACAATTAATAGAAAGTTCTGAAAATCTAAAATATCCAATTCCAGTTCATGACCTGAACAGACACTTCCCCAAAGAGGACATACAGATGACCCATAGACATATGAAAAGATGCTCAAGGCCACTAATCATCAGAGAAATGCAAATTAAAACCATACTGAGATATCATCTCATACCTGTCTGAACGGCTACCATCAATAAATCAATGAACAACAAGTGCTGGCAAGGATGTAGAGAAAGGGGAACCCTAGTGCACTGTTGGTGGGAATGCAGACTGGTGCAGCCACTGTGGAAAACAGTGTGGAGATATCACAAAAAATTTAAAATGGATCTGCCTTCTGATCCAGCAATCCCACTTCTGGAAATATATGTGAAGAAACCCAAAATATTAATTCAAAAGAACATAAGCACCCCTGTGTTCACTGCAGTGTTATGTACAATTGCCAAGATATGGAAGCAGCCCAAATGTCTATCAGTAGATGACTAGATAAAACAACTATGGAACATTTACACAGTGGAATTCTACTTGGCCATAGAAAAGAAAATTTCACCATTTGCAGCAGCATGGATGGACCTGGAGATTATTATACTAAGTGAAAGAAGCCAGTCAGAGAAAGACAAATACCATATGATCTCACTTATATGTGGAATCTAATGAACAAATGAACTAACAGGCAAAATAGAGACAGACTCATAGATAGAGAGCAGCATGACAGTTATGAGGGGGCTAACGGGGGGTGATGGAGCAAAAAGGAAACAGGACTCATGGACATGGACAACAGTGTTGTGATTGAGGGGAAAGGGAAGTATAAGTGGGAGAATGAAAAAATACAATTAAAAAATTACGGTAATTTTTTTTTTTTAAAGAAGCCCATACTCATCAGAGGAAGAAGAAAAAAAAAACCACTTGGCATCCCTAAAATCAGAGGAGTTTTCAATACAGAAAATATTAAAGAGCAGCAAGTGCATAAGGTTCAATGTAGAATAAAACTATATTCCTGAGCCAAGGTAAGACACGTAATTTATTATATTACCTGTCGATATCTGATGGACATTTAGAGCCAAACACATTTTCCCATCCGAGGCTTTCGTAAAACCTTCACGACACGAACACTGAGCAATTCCAAACTCCTCTTTGCAAATGTGTTCACAGCCTCCGTTTTTATATAAGCAGGGATCTGCCCCTAGTGGAGGAAAAGAGATGCATTCACAGAAGGGCTTGGAGATCAAAAGGGTGCTCTTGATACAAATCACAGTGTATAGCTTTTGGGGAAAGAAACTTGGTGTATCTAAGTGGAGCCCATATCGAGAGCTATTTCAGAAGAATTCCTATAAGGAGCCATTAAGATTAGCTCAGAATGTTATTGCCTTATAAGTTATTTAAGTATAACCAGTACATTTGTCCAAGAAGCTCTTCAGGCAGATGAGATTCCTATTTCCTAGCTCATGATCTAGTCAAACTGACAAAGGGCAGTAAGGAAAAAAGAGTAACCGTAAATGACTAAATGCCCTCTCTATTTGCTCACGCCCTGACACTGTCAGGGAGTGAAAAAAGGCCTCAGTGTAGATAGAAGCTCCCACTGCAGGTGTCTAAATTGTCCTTCCTCACCCCCACCCTTAGTTCCTTTAACACAAGAGTCTTTTAAAACAACCACATAAGTAACAGCTGTCCAGGAAGGGAAAAAATGAGATTGGAAAACTAAAGCCCAAATTCACTACCAGACAGTTTTAGTTTAAACAAGATCCAACTCTCAGTAAATTTTAACACACGCCTTGATTAGTGAGAACTGCAAAATCTCCCCTCCTCCCTTGTGATCAAACAATTAAAATAGTTGTAGATTCCAGTCAAAGAAAGACTGTGTAACATGTCCAGTGTACCTGGTTTTGCCAATGGATGAACTACAACCAGTGATGAGGGCTTCAGCATGCTGCCTCGGAGACGTACCCTGTTTTTGCCAGTCCTCTTGTTCACCCTTATTACCGATGGCACAGTCCAGTCAGAGAACCACACATGATCCTCAAACACAGCCACAGCAAATGGGTGACCTGGAAGCAGTTCCAATCCATTATATACATCTTGTCTTTGCCATGAATATGTTTAAAAGGACAAGGCTTGAAACGTTCATACAATCCCTAGACTAAATCAATTCCTTAACAAAACTGCTAAGCAAGGTACGAGCCGCCGCCTGACGGGGCAACCTTGTCTCAGAATGGAAGGCTGGCAGTGTGAAGTCCTCGCAAAGCCCGTTGTCGGCCAGCATTCGGAAAACTGGAGAACGTGGCCTCCTGGAAATGCAGGGTGGGGTGAAAGTAGATTTATGGTTCTGAATACGCAAATTACAGAGTTTATTCTTGTATTATTATTTATTAATTAGTGTATTATTTTCTTTACAAACAACTGTAAACCTATTTTGGCCCCACCCTGCAATAGCACCAAGATGAGAATCACTGAACAATGTTTCTGTTCAGTGATTCTGTCACTATTTATAGACTCAACTTCAGCAAATAATCTTACCCCTCTTTACTTTGAGTTCCTTGGCTTTTGAATGGCAGGAATAGGTAGTACACTAATTCACAGTTGCTGTAAGGATACTTAAAAATTTAAGGTAACTGAATAACAGTCTCCTCAAATTCCCAGCTCCATCAACACATTTCCCTGCATTGGACGCCCACCTCTTTTCCTATCTTGCCTCTTTTCTAATATTTACCCATTGACCTGTGCTCCTGGTGTCCTCTGTCCTGCTTCTCTAGGCCATTGTTTATTCAATTACCCCTTTTGTTTACATCTTCATTCTTTTCATTCTACTAGCTTCTTTCCTGCAACTAAAAAATAAATATTTTCAGGTCTCTCCCATCTTAATTTCCTCATCCCCTTGACTCCTCCCCCTGGCTCTTTTTTTTTTTTTTTTTTGTCTCTTTCCTTCCATTTTTAGCCAAGTGTTTTGAAAGCCATTTATTATCTGCTGTTGCCATTTTCATCACTACCAACCCCTAGGTTGGCCCTTCTGACCCCACCTCAACTAAACCCACTTCTCCCTGCTGCTGAAATTGCTCTGATAAGATTTTCTAATATTTAGTTAGCAAGGAAATGTTGTAATATGCCATGTCAAGTAATTAAAGACTGAAGCTAAAGACACCCAAGTTTAGAAGCTTTAATCACATCCTGTCACATTCCCCAGGCCAGTCTTTGCAAAGGAGTGATCAATTTGGTCAATTAGAATGAATGTCTCCCTCTTCCGGCAGCACATGCAAATGCCTTCTCTGAGTGATGGGGAGTCTCCACCCATCACTACTGACCAGGGCCATTAAGATTTATTTTAGTCTCCAGCCCACTGTCCCTAATTAAAGCCATAAATGCAGTAAAGGAATTCTTTTATATCGATGTTGCTTTTTTTATCTGGGTAAAAAAAAACAATGATACAATATTTACCATCTTGGCCCATGTAGTGTTCAGTAGTGTTAAGTACATTCACATTGTTGGGCAACCAAATTCCAGAAACTTTTTATCTGGTAAAACTAAAACTCTATACCCATTAAACAACAACTTCTCATTTCTCCCTCTCTCCAGTCCCTGATGAAGACCATTCTACCTTCTGTTTCTATGCATTGGACTATTCTAGATACCTCAATACGTGGAATCAGACAATATTCATCTTTTGTGACTGGCTTATTTCACTTAGCATATCTTCTGGGTCCATCCACATTGTAGCCTGTGTCAGAATTAGCTATAGTTTTTCAATAAATACCCCACACTAGACATAACACTTCTTATTTTTTTGGTTGTGAATGGGCCACCATTGCACTTAAAATGAAGAATAATTCCTTCAATCTTTACATTAAAAGTCTTAAACTGGCAGCTGAGTAGCCACCATTTACATGCCTATAGATGGCACTGTAGTGATGGGAATAGTTATTCAGACATTTAAAAATTCTCAGTTATTTGATAATGACCTTTAATAAGAAGTTGCATTAGTTACAGATTTGAGTAACAATACAAATTAGTTTTTAAAAAATATCTGCTATGATTTTGGGTTTACAATATTATGTCTTTACAGTCTGGTTACAAAATTTCAAATCTTTTAGGGCACTCGTATATCAAAGCTATAATTTCGCATTTATTTGGCAGATGAAAATTTTAAATCGACCCATGGCTTCACAGAAACAATATTTGTGTAACTCTCCATTGTATATCTGCTTCCCACAATGACTCAATACATACCTGCTATGTGCATGGACGAATAAAGTCTAGAACTGTACACAAGCTGATGGCTTATTATGAAGCATCTCTTTAATTTTTAAAGAAACTTAAAAGTATGTAAAATTTTCAGTTGTACTCACCTTGATCTACTTAATGTATAATACAAATCTAGAAATTCATTACCTCTAAAATCAGAGAATGGGCAAAATAAATATCTTATACAGATTGTTAGTTTGTTAGCCTCTTCCTCAGAAAAGAAACCATGTGTGTCATCTTCCCAACCAACCAGTTTGTAAAGCTTCAAAGCATCCTTAACATCTCTTTGGTCCTCATTTCCATTTCCAATCTGTTAGTAAAATGCTGTCAATTTTTTTTTATTCACAGTGATTTTTAAAAAATACCCTAGTTCTCCGTTTTACTGTTAAATGGCAATATTCCAGCTCAGGCCTTCATTAGCTGTTGTCTGGACAACTTTGTAGTTTCCTAAATAACTTCCTTCTCTTCACATTTCCAATCTAACTCTCACAGTGTTGAAAACCTAAGTGGTTATCCTGAAATACCAACCTTATATATATTTCCTGCTCAAGAATATGCGATGGTTCTCTAGTACATTCAGGATTAAGTTCATCCACATGTCTTGGCAACACTAACATACAAATACCAATTTTTGCAGCCTTATTTCAAATGACACAGTTTTATCACTATCGATTTGCCACATGGCCCAGTTCAAATGTTTTTGCAGATTCCCTGAGTCAAAAATGAATCTTTCTGTGAATCTCAGAGCCATTTGTACTTCTTTTTAAACAGTTACCATAACTACAGTGTCTTAAAGATATTTAAGAGGATATGCACATGATAACCCATGTAAAATCTGAAACTATATAAGGAGGAAAACTATATTAATCTTTGCAATCAATCAATAGATGCAAAGATTATGCAACAATCTAATGCAATCAATAGATATTCACTAATCTCTGAAGGTGATATTATCACTTGTGAAAATGACATTTTCTAAAGAAAATGGCTGAATCAAGTTCTTATTCTTAAAGGAGTTTTAAACATTTTAATATTTTCATTCTGATTTTTGGAAAAGTTGGCATAGAGAAGTGATTATACGTAATACTTTTTTATCCAATATTTCAATGTTCAGGTAACCCTCAGAGCTCATAAATCCCTGTAGAAGTCTATTGGCCTGTTTGTCCCCATTCCTGTCTCACCATATGGTTAAGAGTATGTGTGTGCCCATGGGCATGTGTGTATAAACACATTTTGTCTTTAACACTCATCAACTCTCAGGCAAGATAAAGAAACCCCCCATCCAAAAGCCTCACCTACATCGTTCTGGGCAAGTCTTTGGCGTTTTGAACCATCCAGATTAGCCATTTCAATCACAGACTGCTTGGCATCACACCAATACAACTTGTCAGTTAAGAAGTCAATCGTTATTCCACTGGGCCACACCAGCCCAGAGCTAGCGATAACCAGTCGGCCAACGCCTCGAAGGGAAGAACTTTCAATTCGTGGATTAATCCCCATGTCAGTCCAGAATAATCTCCTTTAATCAAGAAAGCATACAACAAATAAAATTTGCACAAAAATTCTCCCATTCTTTCATCATTGGGAACATCAATTTAAACCACATTAGGATAAACTAAGCAATATGGAAGAAAGAAGTATAGCACTGTATGTTAAACAGATAATTTTTTCCAAAGCAAAAGCTTATCTTTTCTAGGTAGACCATCCTGGACAGGAAATGATGAACTAAGGCTCAAGTCGTTAGATAAAAAAGGAATTATTAATTTAAAGCACTGCAGAATATAACTGAAAGTGTATTCAAATGCATACTCTTAAATTAGCGTTTCATGCTGCAAAAGGCAATGATACCTTGCTAGCTTGTCCCTCTGCTGTGTGAATGTAAAACTTACTGTATATGTAAAATTACAACATAAGGGAAGAGCATATTTATCTATTATCCAGTTTCACATAATGTACTCGACTAACTTGTTAATGTTAAGGCCTGCATATCACCTCCTATAACAGTACCGAGAAACATTTTTTGTGGTTAATATCTTTTCTCTGGACTGCTTAGAGATGGTTATATTCTCAGTCTTTCAATCATGTGGCTGGCTCTCTATCAGTGATAAATTATTACCAATATGTACTTTTTATTAGTTTTTAAAGATTTTATTAATTTATTTTAGAGAGGTGAAGGGAGGGAGAAAAAGAGGGAGTGAAACATCAATGAGTAGTTGGCTCTCACATGCCCCCTACTGGGGATCTGGCTCAAAACCCAGGCATGGGCCCTAGACTGGGAATCGAACCAGTGACCCTCTGATTTGCAGGCCAGCACTCAATTCACTGAGCCACACCAGGCAGGGCAATTACTACCAATATATTATTTCTCATAGACCATCAAAAATAAAATAGAGTTCATTTTTATCTTTGTTTTTTAAAATGTAGGAAGAAATTGGTGATTCTCCTTAATTCTTTGAACCTAAATGAACATTTGTCACTAATTCATATTGAACAACATAGAATCTTCTCATCTTTCATGATTTTTATTTCTTCTTGTCCAAATCTAAAAATGACCTATCATTTGAACTCATCTTATGATTTTTCTGAATAGAATTAATAAGTCATACAATCTAAATGTTTTCTTCTACTCAGGAATGCAATAATGTAGCTTTTTAAGGAAAGCAGTTTATTGGGCCTATGTCTAATTGATTAATAAATTATAGCCCCTTTCTTTTCAGAAAGAAACTGAATTTGAATAAAGTGAAAGGATATCTAGACAATAACATTTTCATATAAAAATAGAAAATGAAAAGACCTACTTGGCCATTGGATGAACAGCGATTCCTCGTGGCTGAGAGATGTCCTCCTTAATGATTATTTCACGGTATTTTCCATTTAAATCACTGCCTTCAATGACAGATTTCCTAGAATGTATGTCATATAAAGGGGCTTGTTACATTAACTTGGTTTTTCAAACAAAAATACTGTTTCCTTGTTTTTCACTAAACACAAAGACAGGCATTCTGAACTACCCCCTTGTGTGGTGTGCACACACGCACTCACTCACGCCCAGATCAGGATCAGACACCTATCTTTACCAAATGCCAATATGGACCCCAGGTGACGAAAATGCACAGTGAAAGGGTAAGGTAAGAGGGGACTGTGCCAGTGGCCTGGCAGGGACAAAGCCAGTAGTGTAAATCCTACCACCCCTTTCTGCTCACAACCTGCCATCTCCTGTGGAGCCAATGGCAGCCAGCGGGGAGAAGGTGCCAGCCTCTCAGTCACAGACCCCAGGGAGGAGAGGGAGTATGCCTCCCAGGGCCACAGAGAGAGCCAGCACAAGGACAGGAAGGGGGATTTATGCTGACTTCAAATTTCTCCCACAGGATGAAATGACAGTACTAAGCTATTATTTGCTAAACTTTACATTTAAAAAAATAACTCTCTGGAATCAAACAGAGAAGGAAATTCTTGCTTCCTGATGCTTCCATTAATTTGTGAAACGACCCTTCATTATCAGACAAATATCTACTGAGAAAGCACTACTGTATATGTCAGGAATCCGCTGAGGCACCGGAGACACAACAGCCTGTCTGTCCTTATTGACCTCCTATTCGAGCAGGAGCACCAGGGAGGGAGAGGGAAGGTGAGCAGACAGGGAAAGAGCACCGTAAGCAGAGGCCTCAGCAGGTGCCAAGTCTGGGAGGCCTAAACGAGTGTGAAATAGTCATAATCTCGAGTTAGAAAGTCTGCTGTGGCATTAGTGTGGAGGGTACAAGGCAGGCAAGAGATGATGGTGACTGAGCTCGGGCAGTGGCAGTAAAATGGAGAAAACTGGGTGGAATCAAATGTGAACTTCTCTCCTGTGAAGCTGATCCCATCATGGGCCTGTGGGGCAACCTGGGCTTCTGAGCAGCCTCTGGAGCAGACAGGACCTCAGGCAGAGTGGGGAGAGCAGCACCCCCTCTCACCAGGGGCTGCCCGTTCCCCATTTCCCTACTGAAACTAGAGAGTGTAGCTATCTTTAACCCATTCAACAGACAGCTGCAAAGGGCCTATCTTGTCCTTGTGTGCTGCCTGCTGGCCCTGTTTCTCTGATACAAATTAGAAAATATAACTATCTTGAAGTCATTCAGCAAACTTCTGCAAAGGGCTTACCTCCTTACTCTTGTAGGTAATGTCTGCATAAGGCAGGCTTGCTCGGAAGCACGAGGTAGGACCATTCTCTTCGCCTGATTCTACGTAATGCTAAGGAGACCTTCTGCAGGTGGCTTACTGGAGCGCACTTTCTAGTCCCTGGGTGGGGAAGGGGTTTTATGGATTCTTCCTCACAGGCTACAGGCAGGAGGGAGGTAAAGGTGAAATGGCTCAGGACCTGTGCTGGGTCAAATGTGCTTTACAAACTTGCAGTTCAGGGCAGTGGATAATTTTTAAACCACTTATATTCCAGTGCCACTTTTAAAAGATAATTTCATTCCCAGATGAAGTGGTTGTCAGGAAAGTACTGCTGGGTAGAAGGTACTTTTGAACTCCATGTGCCGAAGTCACTCAGCCACAACCATCACTGTGCCCGCTGCCTGGCCAGCAGTGATGGCATTCTGAAGTGACTAGCCTATGGCTGTTGGCTCTGTGCTTGCGGTGACATCATCTCTAAACTCTCACTGTTTTGGGGCAGGGGACAGGCGATGAGAACTGAGACCAACACACACTCCTGAGTCTGGAGCTGTGTGCTCCACACTGCGCTTCTGTGTGATCTAGCCAGAAAGCAAACCTCGGCCTCCAGCGTCGGTAATGAGAAAGCCAAGAGGAGTGTGGACACTTGGCTCACCTGAGTTCAAGCACGACCTTAATCTAGTGGAACACCTTTCTCTTTGTGTCCGCTACCTGACTGGTGCCAATGTCACTGGGATCCTCTAAGACCCACGCCCCTTCCAGGGCGAGAGTTGGCCATCCACAAAACTGGAAAAGTGATTTTTACCTCATGGTAATTTTGATCTCAAAAGAATGAACAAATAGATTTATATTTTCCCCCTCTTGATTCTTTTTTACTGGGCAATTGACTTTAGGAATCAGGATTCCTTAGTACTAAATAATAGCATTGCCAGTGAAATTATCAATTAGCCTCCTTCCTACTGTTGGTAGGTGTTAATTTGAATCTTGTCTTTTCTGAAGCCAATATAAACTTGAAGCATCCACTCTGGTTCTTTTATCGGTTACAAGTTAACATATAATCTAATATCACAAGCTTGGAATCTCAGTTATTTAAATTCAATTTCTAGCTAATATCAAGGTTTTCAAACTATAAACCTTTCATTTCCAGATAAATTAAAGGTTTTCGTTTAGCAGCTGCCTTTGGAAGAAAGAGGAGTTAAGAAGGAAGAAGGGCATGTTATTACTGCAGCCAGCGAACTAGGGACTGCTTCTGGGGATGTGGTGCCTGTGTATGTCCTGAAGGCATCGCCTCAGCAGGGGGTCCCATGGTGCTGTGAATCAAACACTGGTGAAATTAGAGGCGCCAAGCAAGTGTGGGGAATATGAGGAGACCCAGCACCCTTAGAGGGGTCGGCAGCGACTGACATCTGCTGTCCTGATCAACGTTTAGCTCCTGAGACAGCCTTGTACAAGCTCTATTATTATGCACAGCTGACATTTCAAATGTCCTTTTAAGTCAGCTCAACACAGAGGAGGCTGTTATTATGATTTTGAGCATTATTACAACTGAGGCCGACTTTCATTTGTTATATGACTCTGGGTGGAGCACATTGTAATCAACTGTGATTGGGGGCGGCAGTACCTGTCTGTGATTATTAAAAGCATAAGCTTTGGAAGTTGTTGTCCTTGAGTTCAAATCCCAGATCCACTACTTGTGGGCTGCTTGACTTTGATAAAGTTATTTTACCTTTTTGATTCTCAATTTTTTTTAATCTTTAAGTTGGGGATGAGAAAACATCTTTTGGGGACTAGATGGTATTATGGATATAAAGCTCTTAGTGCAGTATCTGGAACATTTTGGCTAATAAATAAACACCCAAAGAGTAAAAGAATGAAGGTATGGTTAAATGAACAAAAGAATGAGTGAAAATATACTCACTCTGTTATAGATGTGCCATATTATTGATAACTGTACATCATATCATACGTCTGGCTCATTTTTAAAAACACACTTATTTCCATGGGTTATCCAGAGCAAAAGAGAATTTCTGGAACACAGGAAGCCTATCTGCAAGCACATAAACCTGTTTCCTGGGACTTCTCCCTCCATGTTGGCATGGCTGGTTTCACAGATGTGAAACCCTATTTAACTCTCCTTTCTTTCAACTTAACACAGTTGCATGGGTACCAGATGTTCAGATTGGCCACTGTTTTACTTTGTGATTTTAAGTGACTCTGAGCAAATATCATTCCAGTCCAGAGCATCTCTAACACTGCTCTGTGACACCTCAGGTCACAGGATGCTAACTCTGTGGTTAGCATCCTCTGTCTCCAAAGCAGGCGAGTGAGATCTCACAGCACACATGGGGGGATGTGGGCACCTCCTTCCTTACTCTCCTCCCACCCCCACCACCATCCCTGGGGCCACACAGGCCACACACACACAACCCTCAGGGCAGCGGTCATTCCTGCAGCCCCAGGAGCAGTGCGCCAGATGATAGAAACACCACTGCTCCTGTCTGGCTCTGTCATTTTCCACCACTGTGAAAGAAGATCATTTCTCTGATCTCAACTGGCAACTGCAGCATGAAGCTGTCTCTCCCTTCTTCATTTCACTTAGAGAGCCATCATGTGGATTCTAGTCCAAGATTTGTCACTTGTGTGTTGTGTAACCTTGAAGAAATCACTTAGCCTTTCCGAGCCACAGATGTAAAATGAGGGGGTTGGACCAGTTGTTACCTGAAGCCCCTTCCATCATTCCCTCTGGGAGTGCACACCCCTCATTTGGCAATTATTTAGCCATGGCCCTATGACATTTCTTGTACTAAAATTTAGACCAAGAATTTGTATTAGTGTTCCCTGTGTATATGTTCCTTTTCCCCTGGCTAAACTGTGAGCTGACTGAAAAGATGAAACACTCTTCAAGCTTCAAGCTCCTTTGTATCTCCCATGTTACCTGGGAGAGCACCCTATCCATAGCAGATGCCCGAAGAATGCTTGGTGGCTGTATTCCCATAGGTTTTGCATTGCTAGCCTAAAGTGCAAAAACATATGCTACTTAATTGGTCCTCAAAATTCTCCTACAGATACAAATCCAATCTTGATGAAGAAAGAAACACCTGCTTGGTGGTGGGGCTGGGTGGGTGGAGTGTGGACAGGGTTGGGGGCATCTTCCCTCTAATCCCAGCCAGGTCCCCAGAAGTATTTTCCTGTGTTCAAAGTGGAGGGTGAAGCCAGCAATAACAGCTATCCCATCACTCCTATCCCACATGGCTAACAGGACATACCCTCTGTCTGTCCAATAGAGTTTACGATCAATCCAGTCCACAGCAAGACCTTCTGGAACATCTACTGCTTCCTCAATAAGCCTTTCTCGTTGGGAACCATCCATATTGGCTCTCTCTATCCACTTCAGGGCCGTATGGGCAAAGTATACCTACAAATGAGAATATAGGCATTTCTGAAGGATTTGTTTTACCAAATGAGTATGTAATATATACAAATGGGCTGAGTATCATGCAGTGGAATTGTTAAGACCTTGGCTTTGGACATAAATATACCTGCAACTGAACTTCAACTATGCTGCTTCCCAGATACTTGTAAACTTAAGCAAGTTAGTGTCTCATAGTCTCTGTCTCCTCATTGGTAAAATGCGCATAATAATACCAAGTATGTTAGTTTTATGTATAAAACTCCTTAGGGGGGGACTGGAAGAGATTAGCCAAAGAACATATATGCGTATATGCATAGCTTATGGACACAGACAACAATGTGGAAAAGACTGGGGTAGAGGTTGGGGGCTTGGTGTAGAGGGAAAAGGGGAGGAGGGAAATGGGAACCACCTGAAATCATGTCAACAATCAAAACAAATAAGCAAACAAAACAATAACAGCAACAACAACAACAAAACCTCCTTAGCCCTGTGCCTGGCACATAGTTCTACTGTGACTGGGAACTTAATCATCTTTGATCATTGGTCAATAACAAAGCCATTGTACTTGAACCTTAGACTCCTACAGCCTGGAAGGGAGCAATGGCTTTCAGTTTAATGGGAACTACATGCTGGGCTGTGTCCTCTCTGCACAGCCCACAGCTCTCCGCTTCACTGAAGTCAAGGGACACAGGCTCCTCCCAGTTTTGCCACTCACTTGTTTGATTGCCTTGCAAGTCACTGAACCTCAATTTTTTCAACTGTAAAAATAATGAAGTTAGGCTAAATATTTGCTAAAGTTTTTTTTCACCTCTAACCTTATCTAATTGCATTTTAATTAATCCATATTGGATATTGTCCAATAGAACACACCTTGCAGGTACAAAGGTTTTTTTCAGTCTAGTATGCAGACTATCAAATAGGTACAAATATTTCATGAGAATGTTAAAAACTGCTATGGGTGAGCATACAATTTAATAACAGCTTATGTGGGGTTTTTACTGTGAGTGCACATATGTACATAAACCTATAATCGATAAGAGTATTCATAAAAAGGTAATTCATTAAATAATGGGTTAGAACCTTTCTAGATAAACTAGAAGAGACTTTATTCTATAGTACAAAATGGGTGCTTCTCATATTCAAAAACAGTCCACTACAGTGCTGCTTCTCAAACTGGAATGGACACACAAATCTCCTGGGAATCCTGTTAAGACTCAGACTCAGATTCAGTGGTCAGGGTGGAGCCTAAGAGTCTGCAGTTCTAACAAGCTCCAGGTGATGTTAACACCGCGGGTCCAAGGAGCACAGTTTGAAAAGCAAGAAAGTAAGAGCACTGACCAGAAAGATTAAAAATATCCATACAACTTAAAGTTTATTCTAGGACTTCTTATTCACCTAGTTGTAAAAATACTGTGCAGGGAAAAGACTAGTTTGGTAATGAGTGAATCTTGAACTGATTTTTTCTACTAATTATTTTTTTCTGTTAATGTAATTCTTCCATGGAGTCATATAGATTCAGCTCAGGGAAAGGAAAGATGAATTCTTCGCTAGTGTTTAATGACTCAACTTCTATTTGCAAATGTAGTTACAGTTGGCCATTATTTATACCAATTAAACACAGAATCAGTTTGCTTCCTTCCTTTTTTGGCCATTTACCAGACTGCTCCAAATCAGGAAAAAACAAAAGTGCAAAGTAATAACTAAGTAATTATGGAGGGAAATTAATACCTATGTAAATTTATAAATATGGGTGATAAATCCCTAAAAGATGCTACAACATATTATTTAAGCGCATTCTAACTTAGCACAAATACAACTAACAGAGATCATATGGTCAGCTGATTGGGTGCAAAATATAAAAATTCTAAGTTTTATACAAAAACTTCATGAAAAAAGTGATTATTATGTAAATAATTTCATGAGATAGACTACTATTCTCAAATGAGCCATAAAACTTAGGTTTCCTGATTTTCATGGTTAAGAGGTCACTGAATTCCCTCCCTCAATGACATACATCAAATGCAAATTACTAACTCATATGTCCTAAGCCCCACCCCTACCTCCCACTCCTCCCTATTTATGGGCTTCTCACCATACGTACAGCACTGGACCAGGCTCCCATCATCATGTCCAGAAACGAAACTAAACTTGAGATCCTGCTCAATCATCTCCAATAAAATGGCTGAATCACATCAAGAACCAAGGTTATGATAACAGAAAATCCTTAACATTTCTCAAATGATGTTTCAATGTCTATATTTCAATTTTTCTGTGCCTAAGGGTTTTGAGCTTCACAGAGGATTTTCAAGTAACCCAGATCATCTGCTAAGAAAAAATTTTCTACTCTGTTCTTAAAGCACAGTCACATCTGTTCAAGTGACAAAACCATACCTTATTTTCCACAGGGTCATGATCAAGGGCAAAAACTGCTCCCATTTGTTGGCTGAGCAGGGTTATGTAGTCTGTTCCATCAAAATGCATATGTCGAATATCTCGAGAGTTGGCAAACAGCAAAAACGGTTGTGGTCCTGATAACCAAATTCAAATATGGCTCCATTTAAAATATGCCTTGAAAGCCAAGAGGCACTTGTGACTCTTCCCTTTCATTGCGCCCTCTTCCTTAATTTCTGCAATAGTTGTTTTCTTACTTTCCCACCAGTGTGTGTAGGTTAAGACAGGCAAGAAGAGTTTCTCTTCTGTGAGGTAACAGTGCCAGAATTTCATCACTGGATTCCTCCCTGTCTAGAGGCCTGCTTTTAAAATGCAAGTTACTGAGAGAAAGAGCCAGCATTAAATAACTAACACCAGAACTAAATGATACACGTTTTAGTGCTGTAATCTCCCTGATTCACACATACTGAAACATGTGAACATTAGCAGATTGTATTGATTCATGTCCAAATAAATACCCTTCTCTGGGTTGAGCACTTCTAAAAGGGAAGCATGATTATTTGAGTTAATAACAAGACCCTTGTTAATTTCCAGAGCTCAGATTATGCTATATTAACTAAGGCCCTGGGAAGTTCAGAGTATTGAGCTTCGGCTAAGGCAAGCTCTATGGGCTCATCATTATGTTAATGCTATCCCAGATTACAAGCATGATGAAACATCAGGAGAGATGAAATCAATTTGGTATAAATCTAGGATTTCCAAGGCTGTTGAGAACACAAGAGATGTAATATCATCAGATGAAAAAATAATTGAAGCATACAACTTCATATTAATTTTGACATGAAAAATAAACAAAATTTGTTGTAAGTATTATTATTATTACATTCACTGGAGAGTTGAAAATTAAATCAATCAATAAATATTTATTCAATTCCTCTTAACTACAAAGTGTTGAAATCTATTCTGGTCATGACTTTCACATGTACTGGAATACCACACTTGATGTTATAGCAAGTCTTTGCTCAATGCTAATTACCTTCTGAATATTCCTCAAAAAAGCATGATTATTACTTATATGATTATTATATATCCTATTTATACTTATAATGTAATTTGTTTTCCATTTCCAAAAATAAAAAATCAGACATTCTATCCAGAGGCCAAAAGCAATTTAATGCTTTATCTTTCTAAATGCAATGTTATCTTCGCACACTTTTGCAGAGATACACGCAAACCCCCACAGCACCAACCTGAAGCTGCACAGCTTTTTCCGTCCAGTTGCAGGTCATACCCAGGAAGGCAACCACATTCCCAGGATACTGGGCTGAGAGCAAGGCAGAGTTGGCTACATCCACCATTATCAGGTGATGAACAGCCTACAAAAAACAATTAGGTAATGATGCTATATCATTCAAAAATACAATTATCTATCACAATATTGAGGTGAACCAAGTATATGTTGATTTTTAAAAACACTCCCACAGTCATTCATACTGCTGCAATCAAGTTGTTTTTCAGAGATTAGAAGCAAAATATCACTCTTCCCCACTCCCCTGTAACCTAACATCTTAAAGTTAACCTTCACACCCCAATTGCCCCTGTCCTCTTATTCTACCACTGAGTTCAAGAACATGCACATTGGCAGCTGGCTGGAATACGAAATACATGATGATGAGTTTGGCAATTGGTCTAATTCTTCCTAATAAGTAATATTTTTTTCTTTCTCACATTTTTGGCCTCTTGACTTCTCTTGCTTTCTTTATTTTTATTTTTTAAAAAGCCACATGTAAGTCTTCTGCTAATTTACAGTTACATCTATCCCTCCATATGCTTAAGTCTATGAAGATAAAAGAAAAGAGATATTTAGAGGTGCAAGGAACAGGCTAAGCACTTTGCTTCCACCATCTGCTTAATCCTGGTTACAAATCCAGGAGGCAGATATCCTTAACCTCAGATGAAGCAACTGAGACCAAGAGAGAGCAGTGACTAGCCCAAAATAATACCGCCAGTAACTGGTAGTGCTCCCTCAAGGTTGTATGATTTGAAAGTCCTGGCTCATAACCTTCACACTGTGCTATTTAAAAGGAAAACAAAACAAACAAAAAACCAAAATATCATTTAAATCTATGCTAATCCATTGCATAAATATCTTTCGATGTGTAATGTCAGAAAATCTATTCTTCTTTGCCAGTAATATGCACATTTTAGTCATCACTTAGAAAATAAATATTTTCAAACAAATAAATGGTAAATAAACTTACCACTACATGTTTTTCCATCTGTCTCAAGCACTGAGCCTTCTGGGCAGAAACACACAGGACCATCTGAAGTCAGAACACAGCCATGGCTGCATTCAGATGCATTGCTTGGGCAGGAAATTAATTCTAATTAATGAAGAATAAGGTCAAGATTAATGTTCAATCAGATTGTAGAAACTGAGTAAATTTAGTTGCCACTAAAATATTATACCCTAAAAATAGTAAGTAAATATTAAACATTTATGAATTACTGTGATAATGAAGATATAAAAAGAAAGAAAAAAATTTCAAATCCAAAAAACATTTTTAAAAATCCTTGTATTTTGGAAAATGGTTCTAGTTTCCTCTAAGTTTCTTTTATGTCAAATAATATTTTTAAAGTTATTAGTCATCAAAATTCCAAAATATTTTAAATAGAACTTGAGGGAATGATTCTCAAGTTCATCTGGAAAACAAATTGTATGTGTAAGAAAAACTAAGAACGTTATCCAACTGTGGTAAGGTACAGGAAAAGAATTGGAGGCTCTTAACAAATATCAAAATGTATCATAAAGAAATAATAATTAAAGTAGTGGTTAATGAGTATAGGAAGAGACAGAAAGGATATTAGAACCAAGTAGTAAACTTATTTTAGAAAAGGCTCAAGTACACATAAGAATATAGCATATGATTAAAGTATTGGATTGGCCAAAAAGTTCATTATGTTTTTTCTGTACAATGGCTCTAGTAGTGCCTAGGTGTCTTTAACGTCATTTGAAACAACTTAACAACTTTGGTGGATTGTATTGTGACACCTGTCATATCAGTGTGCATTTAAAAAAACATCAAAATAGGTGGATTTTCATTCAGCCATTTTAATATTGAAGATGGGAAAAGATATGCAACAATTTTGGCATATTATGCTTTATTATTTTCAGAAAGGTAAAAATGCAACTGAAACACAGAAAAAGATTTGTGCGATGTGTGGAGAAGGTGCTGTAACTGATCAAACATGTCAAAAGTGGTTTGTGAAGTTTCTTGGTACTATTGACATTTTGGCCAAATAATTCTTCACTGCAGGGCTGTCTGATTCACTGGAAGATGTTTAGCAGCAGCCTTGGCCTCTACACACTAACTAGAAGCCAATCGTGGCAGACAGCTGATACACTTAAAATATCCAAATCAATAAAGTTCTTGGTGAAATGAAAAATGTGTCTTTTATTTTACAGAAAAAAAAAATATTGGATTGACTTTTTGCCAACCCAATATTTTAAATCATTGAGCATGTGAAAGATGATCCAATAAATGGTAGAGAAATAACTGAGTAATGACTTGGGGCAAAAGTTAAATTCCTATTCTACAGTATACAACAAAGTGAATTCCAAGCAAATCAAACATTATACTGTAAAATATACACCATAGAAGTTCTAGAAGTTGGACAATCAAGTGAGATCGTGTGTGTCGTGCTTGGCACACAGTGGACTCCATAACATACAACACCACGCACTTGAGTATATTTGCCAACAGGTAAACTACATGGTTTTAGAAGAAGGGCAAGTTCCAAAGACAGGCACAAAAGTAATAGGTAATTTCCAAGAAATTCATTGCCATTTATCCATTTTTATGTGCCTGATTTCACAAGCACATATGAGATCCAGACCGACCTATGCTCCATCATCTCTGAAGCAGGTCTAGACAATATACATCATCTTACATTTCTACTTCACTTTTCCTTTTTACTTAGCTAGACTTGTAGATTCTATAAGAATTCTATAAGAAGGTATCTGAGTGTGTAATTCTAAATTTGAGTTGAAAATATTCATATAAACTCATAACACACTTAGAAAACAACAACAGTGTATTCCTAGTTCTGATTCCAAAAAGACTTAGAAACAAGATAGTAGCAGATTATGTTCTCTAAATACAATTTCTCATCTAAAGGAAGCAGTATACCTTCAGAGATTGCTAAATTCAGGTCTAGGACATAGAATATACAAGACAAGCCTGGAAAATATGTGCTACAGATAAAAAGGAAACTATCAAAGACGACTGGTGTCAGGAACCCATTTCCAGAAGCTCCCACTGGACAAAAGGAAACAATTTGCTCAGCAGTAAGGATAAGGAACCACGATAGGTGGAAACACGTCAAAATTGTTGCAAATCCAATATTTATCCTATCTTAACTATACGAATTGTATCTTGCAGTAACCAGATAGTTAATGAAACTTTTCTTTAAAAAGGTATTCCAATTAATAATTAAGAGTTAATATTAGAACTAGCTATCACCATTTGAAATCCTTAATGAAATAATAAATCTAACCCTGACTAGTGTGGCTTATTTGGCTGGGCATCATCCCTCAAAGCGAAGGGTTGCTGGTTCTATTCCTAGTCAGAGAATATGCCTGGGATGTGGGTTCATTCCCTGGATGTGGCATGTATGAGACACAGCAGACTGATATTTCCCTATCTTTCTCCATCCTTTCCCCTCTCTCTACAATTAAATAAATAAAATCTTCAGAAAGAACAAGAAATAATGAATCTAGGAAGTGATTGGCAATGGCTGCTACAACCATCCCTGAGGGACAGCTGGGCTCTTTCTTGTTTCTTGCCCTGCCCCCTAACCATCTTGGCAGTTTCAGTGTGTCATTGGTTGGTGGAGGTCCTGCACGGAAGGAAGGAAGGAAGATGGTGACTGAAAAGAAGACAAAAAGTCACTAGAGTCAACTCTCACCTCCAACTCATTGTAAAAAGTGAAAAGCCAAAAACACACAATGGAGAAAATAAAGTCTCTTTAACAAAAAAAAAAAAAAAAAAAAAAAAAAAAAAAAAAAAAAAAAAAAAAAAAAAAAAAAAAAAAAAAAAAAAAAAAAAAAAAAAAAAAAAGAAAAAGAAAAGAAAAGAAATTGGATTACAGTTTGTCTCCTTGCACAAAAATTCATTCAAAATGGATCAAAGACTTAAATATAAGATCTGAAATAATATAGTAAATAGAAGAAACATAGTTACTAAACTTATGGACCTTGCTTGTAGAGAACATTTTATGAATTTGACCCCAAAGGCAAGGGAAGTAAAGGCAAAAGTAAATGAATGGGTCTATATCAAACAAAAAAGCTTCTTCTGCATAGCAAAAGAAACTGACAACATGGCCAAGATGGAGGCATAGGTGGACACACTGTGCTTCCTCACACAACCAAAATTAAGAACAACAATTTAGAAACAAGAAAACATCCAGAACTGATAGAAAATTGAACTGTATGGAAGTCCAAAAACCATTCATCCAGACTGGTAAGAGGGGCAGAGTCATGGCAGGAAAAAGTGGAGGTTGGCAGACCCTGGCACGCAGGCAGCAGCGGCTGCCAGATCCCAGGCATTCAGGAAGCAGCTAGCACACCCCAGGCACACAGGTGGTGGCAATGGTGCAGGCCCAGTGAGGCCGAGCAAGGTGGCTGCTTGACCAAGTGGTCACACATTCGAGTGCAGATAATCAAGGTGAAGGGGAAGTGGTAGAAGGGACTGAAATCCGAGAGAGAACAGAGCAAGCGCCATTGTTCCCTCTTGGACCCTGCCCCCACATTCAGCATCACTACTCAGCGACTGGGCTGCTCCACCCTGGGGAACACCTAAGGCTCTGCCCCTCGCTACGTAGTGGTGACCAGACCAAAACAAAACAAAACAAAACAAAACAACAACAACAAAAAAACCCAAAATGGCTCAAACGAGAGAACAAATCAAAGCCCCAGAGCCAATTCATCTAAGTGACCAAAAGATAGCCAACCTATCAGATGCACAGTTCAAAGCCCTGGTGATCAGGATGCTCACAGAATTGGTTGATTTTGCTCACAAATTTGATGAACAAATGAAGACTACAATAAGTGAAATGAAGGAAAACACACAGGGAACCAGTAGAGATGGGAGGAAAACTGGGACTCAAATTAATGGAGTGGACCAGAAGGAAGAAAGAAACAACCAAACAGAAAAGAATGAAGAAACAAGAATTCAAAAAAATGAGGAGAGGCTTAGGAACCTCCAGGACATCTTTAAACCTCCCAACATCCGAATTATAGGGGTACCAGAAGGGGAAGAGGAAGAGCAACAAATGGAAAACTTACTTGAACAAATAATAAAGGAGAATTTCCCCAATCTGGCAAAGGAAATAGACTTCCAGGAAGTCAAGGAAGCTCAGAGAGTCTCAAAGAAGTTGGACCCAAGGAGGAACACACCAAGGCACATCGTAATTACATCAGCCAAGATTAAAATGAGGGAGAGAATTCTAGAAGCAGCAAGGGATAAGGACACAGTCACCTACAAAGGAGTTCCCATCAGACTGTCAGCTGATTTCTCAAAAGAGACCTTACAGGCAAGAAGGGGCTGGAAAGAAGTATTCCAAGTCATGGAAGTCAAGGACCTACATCCAAGATTGCTCTATCCAGCAAAGCTGTCATTTAGAATGGAAGGGAAGATGAAGTGCTTCTCAGATAAAGTCAAGTTAAAGGAGTTCATCATCACTAAGCCCTTATTATATGAAATGTTAAAGGGACTTATCTAAGAAAAAGAAGACAAAAATATGACAGTAAAAAGACAGCAAACTCACTGATATTTACAACCACACCTGAAACAAAAGCAAACTAAGCCAACAAGTAGAACAGGAGCAGAAACACAGAAATGGAGATCACATGGAGGGTTATCAGCAGGGGGGTGGGAGGAGGAGAGAGGGGGAAAGGCACAGAGAATAAGTAGCATAGATGGTGGATAGAAAATAGACAGGGGAGGGCAAGAATAGTGTGGGAAATGTAGAAGCTACAGAACTTATGACACATGGACGTGAACTAAAGGGGGGGAGTGTGAGTGGGAGGGGGTGTGCAGGATGGAGGGGAATGATGAGGAGAAATAGGACAACTGTAATAGCATAATCAATAAAATACATTAAAAAGAGAGAGAAAAAGGAAGAAACTGACAACAAAACAAAACAGCAACCAACTGAATGGTAGACGTTATTTGCAAACAATAGCACAGACAAGGGGTTAATATCCAAAATATATAAAGAACTCATACAACTCAATGCCAAACAAATGAACAATCCAATTGAAAAATGGTCAGAGGCCTGAACAGACATTTCTCCCAAGAAGACATACAAATGGCTATCAGATATATGAGGAGATGTTCAACTTCACTAACTATTAGGGAAATGCTAATCAAAACTACCTGTTAGAATGGCTAGACAGGTACTACTGTATCAACAAGACAGGTAATAAGTGCTGGAGAGGTTGTAGGGAAGAAAGAACCCTCTTTCACTGCTGGTAGGAATGTTAACTGGTACAACCACTATGGAAAACAGTATGGAAATTCCTCAAAAAGCTAAAAATAGAGTTACCATAAGATCCAGCAACCCATATTCTGGGTATCTACCTGAAAAACTAGAAAACATTTATTCGCAACAACTGAGGCACACCAATCAGGGCTGTATTATTTTCCATATGAACAAATGTAAACCTACTTTTGCTCTACTCTGTATAATAAAATATTATAAAAATGGATAAAGAAACTTGTATCCCAACCTTGGAACTTTTGATTTAATAGGTCTGGGGTACAGTCCAGTCATTCATGTTTTAAAAAAGAAACAAACACAAAATAAAACTCTAAGGCAACTCTGATGGACCATCAACCCAGACTATAGCTACCTCAGAAACATCAGTGAACATGAAGGAAATAATGTAATAAATACTTGTCATGACTTACGGTGACACCGCTTCCCATCAGGAAGCAGAACGAATCCTACAGGGCATGTGCAATAGTAGGATCCAGCGATGTTTTCACATCCAAGAGTACAGCCATGATTCCAAAAGGCACATTCATTGACATCTACACAATGACAACAGCAAAACACAGATGGTTACTTTTGAAAATAAACTGTAGTATCCTTAATAAGTCTACCCCAAATAGTTCTCACTTATATCCACTGTACCGGACCATGGAAAAGCTCTGTTTGCTACTCTAGCAAAGGGTGAGAATAAGTCTGTTCAATTACCATGAAAGTCATTTTTATTCTGTCATAGTTTAAACTTTCAAATATAGAATTACTCTTGAAAAGAAAATAGTAAAACTTCCCCTAAAAAGATATAGCAACTTAAAGCCAACTAAGGCAGGACTGTTGACAATTCTTGACAAGAATAGAACATTCTTGCTCTGCTGACAGAGAGGAAGTAGAACATTCAGCCTCTCAAAGCTGACAGGAGCCCTCACCTGAAGGTGGGCACACTCAGCAGCTTCCTTCCAGCTGATATCCGGCCTTCCAGGTCACTGTTCTATGGGATGGTTCCCTCCAACTAGTCCCAGGTAAACAGAGGACTATACTTAACATGTAGGTGTTGCATTTACCTAATGCCTCACCCCAATTACTTCCACTGGATTCTTGTCATCAGTAACTCACTGGAGAAAGGACCAGTGCTCATCCTGGGTTCATTAAATGTGGCTTGGAGTCTCAAATTGGAGGAGCCCTGATCGCCAGCCTGCTTCCCAATATCTCCAGATTCTCACTAGATCTCCATGGGATAAGATGTAGAGTCATGTACTCTTTGAGAATATTGACAGCTATGGAACTACTTCCCTAAAATATTTGAAAATACTGACATTTTGCACACAGTCAAACCCACGGAGGTCCATGAAGTCCACTCAGACAAACCCTGTCTAATGTTAACCTCTGAGTAGTCTCTGAAAGCAGTTGGTCTAGGAACAGAAGATATAAAAAAGACCTGAAAGTGTTACAAAGGCTTTTAAAAGATAGGGGACAGGGCTGGCTGGTGTGGCTCAGTGGACTGAGTGCTAGCCTGTGAACCAAAGGGCTGCTGGTTCGATTCCCAGCCTAGGTTGGGTTGCTGGCCAGGTCTTCAATAGGGGGCACACTAAAAACATTGGGGGAAGTCAGATAAAATTGTTTTCTGGATAAGAAGTTGGGGAGTAAAACTAGTTTCACATTAAGGCCCTGGATGGCCCACTGAAGGGCAGCCGCGGTCATTGCTGCAGAGCCCCCCCCCCTTACCTTCACAGTACTTTCCGTCCTGGCTTAAAGCATATCCCTCCACACACATGCACAGATGGGAATTAGGGTCTCGCCCACACACGCTGCCTCTGCAGTTACCTTTCCTCAGTTTGCAGAGTTTCTGATCTAAAAGAGAAGAAGGTTTATTTGAAGTAGAGGTGTGTTTTGACAGGGGAAAATGCACGATTCCCCCATGGTTCTTAAGGAGGCTAATCTCCTTGTGGCAGCAGCAGGGGCCCACCGCTCTAGGGTCAGACTGCTGTAGACGGCTTCCACAGCACTCCAAAGCCCACTTATTTTTCTAATTGTAAAAGAATATCTTTTCTTAACTGTAATATTTGTGGGTCAGATCTATATATTTAACTGTGTTTAGGATCATTATTTCAAGAACAATATCTTTCAGAATTAATAAATACCAGTGTGATATGTCTTACCTGAAATGTCTGAGTTTATTGCTTCCAGAATCCCATGTTATACGAAATAGCCCAGGGTACATAGTAAAATTTGCTTAATGAGGTAGGTTCTTGGGTTGAATTAGCCAAATACAATGAACAACAAATGGCCAATGTGATACCTTTGATTATCAAAGCCAGAGTCAAGGGCTAATCTAGTAACACATATATCTCTGTTCAAATTGCACTCCTTACTCTTTGTCATTTTTAACAATGACAAGACCTTTGTAAAAATGCTCTGAAAATTACTGAGATAAGCTTGAATCTGAGGGCAGATCCCAGGATGCAGGTAGAAATGGAGGCCAGAGCTCTGGCAAGGGGTGACCTCAAGGGAAGAAGATCGGTGTCATGGACCCTGGTTCCCATATGGCTGAGGTCAGTGAGAACCTGTGAATCAGGAGAAGAACCACACACCTAGGGGCAGGGCTGCTGAAAATAGCCTTACCCTCAAAGGCGCAAGAAACAAACCAGCAAGAGCCTGAGCACAGTAGAGCAGGGGGTAGAGACCATTCTCCACCTATGTCTCTGTTTATCCACTTGTCAATGTCTCCTCACTCTGACTCAGTTTCCTTCTATTTTAAATCATTAAACACCTCTCTTGCCCAATACCAGGATGACATGGTAGAAACACATTCCTGCCCCTTGAAAATGCCCCTACTGTGCACTGAGACCACCTGAAGGGCATATCTCAGTCTAGAGATTCTGATTGGTAAGTCAAGGAAATGGCCCAGGAATCTGCATTTTTCACAGTTTCAGAGTGATTCTGATGCTGGGAATCTTCTCATCACACTCTTAGAAACAACAATCTAATGTTCTAATGAAACATCTCTCCTTCATCTCGCTTACCATACCTCCTTGTACCTAGCCTGTTACTTCTTTACGTACATTTAAACATGTTTATTCAGATCTCTTTACAGAGTTAAATCCACAATCAGTTTTGCCCATTATTCAATACTGTTGCAATAAGACCTATTAAGTAAGTTAAGATTTACATTGAAGAGTATTTGGGGATGTTGATTTCAAAATTTCATTTCCTGTCCATGTTTTTTTTGTGCCAATTATGAATATAGTTATATTGTTGTTCATGTTCCCACAGGTTTCAAATATTAAAATTGTAAGTAAGCAAAACTAAAAAGAACCCCCAAATTTACTGTGACTAAAATTAGAAACTTGTAAATTTATTGGAGACAAAATATACTCACTGCAAATTTCTTTTTTAAAAAAACATGTAATTTTAACTTTAATTTTTTAAAAAGCTTTCAAGTAAACAACAACAAAAATCCAGAAAGTCTGATTTGGATTTTTAGTGGCACCAAAGTACAATTGCTTTCTTGAGGCAACAAAAAATTGAATTTTTATGCTTCCTGTAAATATCCCTTATAAAAATCTTTCCAAACCTGGCATCATAGATGACCACTGGATTAAGATTCAGGAAAACTGAGTTCTTCCGTGGCTCTGCCTTCCACATTGAATCACTTTTCTTTTTGACCTCAGTTCCCTAACCATGAAATTAAAGTGTTGAAGTAGATATTCTCTGAGATCTCTTACTTCAAAAAATATTTTTAATGGTTCCATACAGAATCAGATGTCTGTAGTACATTCCTCTAAATTTATACCTGTAAAGATTCTCAAACTTTAATTACTGTTTATGATATGTTAATAGAGATTCAAACTGACTAATGAAGAAAATAATTAGTATCTAGGGTACAGGAAATGCCCTTTTCTTCATCCAGATCCAAAGTTTTTGGGGGGTGATACTGTTTTACCACCTCTTACTTGCCCTTATGTGTGTTTTTATCATCATCACCATCATCATCATCACAATTATGTATATTTGCCTTTTTTGCATTAATGAATAAAACTCTGAGAATAAAGCATATGTATATATTCCATTCACATTTAAAGTCCCATTCAGCATGGCACCTTGTACAACATAGGTGTGCTGCTGACACCTGGAACATGTGCACAAAAACCTGTGCCTGTGTTACCGTCAACTTAACTCCTTTATTTGGTTTCTTGTTCAATTTCCAGTCCAGCTTAGAGATACAATTCAAACAGATGGTCAAACTATGTTAGTCCAGTACCCTTTCCACTGTACCATGCTGCTGATGGTTTTAATGACCTTATTAATAACATACATCACTCTTCAAAGATGAGCATAGGCAAGAAAGCAATCACCATTTTCCTCTGAATGTGCTGATGATGTGACCTGAATTCAGACACTAAACACTTTTAAAGGTCATTTAGGAAGTGGCAAAACATACAGGATTTAGGGCTATATTTTTGTTTAATCTCCTTAATCTTCTGCTGTTCTTTAGCTTCAAATTAGGCCGAGGCTGGTACTCAGAATGCTGTTGCTGACCTCAGATAATACCCCTTCCCAGGGCCCAGCAGTGGGGCTTAATTAGCTCTGAGATCAAATTAAAGCTCCTAATCATGGAGTTTAATGTCCACTACCAACTGTTCCTTCAATAACTGTCTGACTAACACAGGCTCTCAGGAGCTTTACCACAGCTGGACAAATCTATAGATTTTACCCTGGCCCAGTTCTGAAACAATGCGCATGGGATCCCTTATCCCCCACTGATCACATCTGCTTTCTACTTGCCTCATCCGCAAAGCCTTCCTAGTCTCTTTCATTTGAACCCATTCACTCTAATCATTCTTGTAACTAAATATTTAGCACCCCCAATATATAGCATATGCAATAAAAAATTTGAACATTTATAAAGCATTTACATCATCACATTTGATTTTCATAACAAACCCTTGAGCTATGTAGAGAAAGTACTAACCTCTATTCTGCAGATTAAAAAATAGAATCTTAAGGACTGTGTACAGGTAATAAGGGGTAGGACTTAAGCTCAAGGCTTCCAGTTGCAGACCCTATCTCTTTACCCTGCATAACTCATTTTCTTGCACTTACCTTATTGTGTTTTGCAGATATTGGGGCTTTTTATGAATTGAAGGTTTGTGGCAACCCTGTGTTGCCACAAGCCTATCAGTGCTGTGTTTTCAACAATTGCTCACTTCGTGTCTCTTCATCACATTTTGATAATTCTCACAGTATTTCAAACTTTTTCATTATTATTATATTTGTTATATGATTTATGATTGGTGATCTTTGATGTTACTATTTTAATTGTTATTGTAAGATAGTGAACTTAATTGATAAATATTGTTTGTGTTCTGGCTGCCTGGCTGCCTGGCTGTTCTTCATCTCCCTCCCTCCCCTTGGGCCGCCCTGTTCCCTGAGACATAACAATATTGAAATTAGGCCAGTTAATATCCTTACAATGGCTTCTAAGTGTTCAAGTGAAAGGAAAATCCCACATCTCTCACTTTAAAACAAAAGCTAGAAATGATTAAGCTCAGCAGGGAAGGTATGTCAGAAGCTGAGGTGGGATGAAAGCTAGCCATCTTGTGCCAAACAGTTAACCAGGTTGAGAATGCAAAGGGAGAATTCTCCTTTAATTATATTTTGTTGATTATGCTATTACAGTTGTCCTGACTTTTCCCCTTTGCCTTCCTCCACCCAGTGCCCCCCACTCCTTCAGGCAATCCCTCCACCATCGTTCATGCCCATGGGTTATGCATATAAGTTCTTTGGTTACTTCATTTCCTATATTGTACTTTATACCCCCATGGCTATTCTGTAACCACATATTTGTAGTTCTTAATCTCCTCACCTCTTCACCCTTTCCCTCACATACCCCTCCCTACTGGCAACCATCAAAATGCTCTCTGTATCCATAATTCTGTCTCTGTTCTTCTCATTTGCTTAGTTTGTTTTTTAGACTCAATTGTTGATAGATATGTATTTATTGCCATTTTATTGTTCATAGTTTTGGTCTTCTTGTTTTGAGATAAGTCCCTTTAACATTTCATATAATAATGGTTTGGTGATGATAAACACCTTTAGTTTTTTCTTGATTGGGGAACTCTTTATCTGCCCTTTGATTCTAAATGATAGCTTTGCTGGGTAGAGCAATCTTGGCTGTAGGTCCCTGCTTTTCATGACTTTGAATATTTCTTGCCAATCCCTTCAAGCCTGCAAAGTTCCTTTTGAGAAATCAGCTGACAGCCTTATGGGAACTCCCCTGTAGGTGACTACCTGCATTTCTTTTGCTGCTTTTAAGATTCTCTCTTCATCTTTGACCTTTGGTATTTTAATTATGATGTGTCTTGGAGTGGGCCTCTTTGCATCCATCTTGTTTGGAACTCTCTGTGCTTCTTGGGCTTGCATATCTATTTCCCTCACCAAATTATGGAACTTTTCTTTCATTATTTTTTCAAACAGATTTCCAATTTCTTCCTCTTCTTTCTCTGGCACCCCTATGATGCAAATGTTGGAATGCTTAGTGTTGTCCCTCAGGCTGCTTATACTATCTTTGATTTTTTGGATTCTTTTTCTTCTTGTTATTCTGATTGGTTATTTTTTGCTGTCTTATGTTCCAAATCATTGATTTGATTCTCAGTTTCATTCACTCTACTGTTGATTCCCCAAAAATTGCCCTTTATTTCAATTAGTGTATTCTCATTTCTGACTGTATCCTTTTTATGCTGCTGAAATCCTCACTAAGTTCCTTGAGCATCATTATAACCAGTGTTTTGAACTCTGCATCTGATAGATTTCTTATCTCTATTTTGTTTAGTTCTTTTTCTGGAATTTTGGTCTGTACTTTCACTTGGGCCATGTTTCTTTGTCTCCTCATTTTGGCAGCTTCCCTGTGTTTATTTCTACGTATTAGGTTGAGATGCTATGACTTCCTGTTTTGGTAGCATGGTTTAATGTAGTAGGTGTCCTGTAGGGTTCAATGGAACAGCAGCCTTACCTATCATCCAAGCTGGGTACTTGAGGTGTGCCCTTCCTGTGGGCTGAGTACACCCTCCTCTTGTAGTTGATCCTTGATTGCTGTTGCCAGGTCAATGGGAGGGATTTACCCAGGCCAGTTAGCTGTAAGGACTGGCTGTGACCACTGGCCACTAATCTCTACACTCTGTGGAAGATCAAGTGTGCAAGGGCAGGGTGGTGGTACTCTAATGTGGTCTGTAGCTGTTCACTGGGTGCACAGCCTCTGGGGTTTCTTGGGTGGTGCAAGCCAAGGTCAGTTATCACCTATGTTCTGCCTAAGACCACCTTGCATGAGCTATAAAGCAATCTGCAGGTACCTGCTATCTGTGCTGGGCTTGGAGATTCCCACGTGAAGCTAAGCTGTGAATCTATGCTGGCTGCTGCTAGTGCTGGGCCTGGGGCCACTTAGCAAGAGGTATGGGAAGCTAGGAGCTCACTGAGGATGGCTGTTGCTTGTTTAAGGGGATTCAGGATATTTTGAAGCATGAGCCAACACCAAACATTCATATGAAAAAGTCACTGAAAACAGTTTGGGTGGGCCAATAAGTTGGGTGGGATGGAGTCTCAGAGGATCTCCAGGGTGGGGAAAACTGTGTTAGCTAGGTTGGTGGGGTCTCAGTTATGATACCCACCTTTTGGCTCTGTGGCTCTGTGGTGGGAAAATTGAGAAAGGGGACAGTAGCTCCTGCCCCCCTTTTCATCTGGGGGAAAGCTGTCCCCTAGATCTTGCCTTGATGCCAAACACTTTAGTTCCTCCCTGTATGCTACTGGTGCCTTTCAAGCTGCTACCCTGGTGCTGAAGCTCAGAAGGAGTGAGTCTGAGTAAGTCTGTGAATGGGTTCTTTAAGAGGAACTGCTTGGGATTCCAATAGTTTCTTCCACTGACTCAATCCCTGATGGTTTTTGCAGTCAGAAATTTTGGAGACTTATCTTTTTGGCACTGGAACCCTGAACTGGGGTGCCTAGTATGGGGCTGGGACTCCTTTCTCCTGAGATATCCCTCCTGAATTTTTATCCGCCATTCATAGGTTAGGACAACCCATTCCACATCTCTGCCCCTCCTACCAGTCTGGATGCATGGAATTTCTTCAATTCCATCATTGTTGAACTTCCATCCAACTGAATTTCTGACAGTTCTGAGTGATTGTTGCTCTATATTTTAGTTGAAATTTTGATGTGGTTGTGTGAAGAAGTGAGCTGTGTTTACCTATGCTGCCATCTTGACTGGAATTTCAGGATAAGTTCTTGAAGGAAATTAAGAGTGCTACTCCACCGAACACATGAACAGTAAGAAAGTGAAATAGCCTAATTACTGATACATACACATTTTCAGTGGTCTGGATAGAAGACTAAACCAGCCACAACATTCCCTTAAGCCAAAGCCTAGTTCAGGGCAAGGCCTTAACTCTCTTCAATTCTAGGAAGGCTAAGAGAGGTGAAGAAGCTGCAAATGGAAGATTGAAGCTAGTAGAGGTTTTGTTCATGAGGTTTAAGGAAAGAAGCTGTTTCCATAATATGCAAGTTCAAGGTGAAGCAGCAAGTGCTGATGTAGAAGGTATAGCAAGTTATCCAGAAGGTCTAGCTGTACTAAGCAACAAAATTTCAATGTAGACCAAACAGATTTAGATGAAAAAAAGATTCCATCTAGGACTTTCACAGCTAGAGAGAAATCAATGCTTGGCTTCAGAGATTCAAAGAACAGGATGATGCTCTTCTTAGGGGATAATGAAGCTGGTGACTTTAATTTGAAGCTAATACTCATTTGCCATTCTGAAATTCCTAGAGCCCTTAAGAATTATGTCAAATCTACTCTGCTTGTGCTCTATAAATGGAACAACAAAGCCTGGATAACAGCACATCTGCTTACAACATGGTTTACTAAATATTTTAAGCCCTCCATTGAGACCTCCTGCTCAAAGTAAAAAAGGATTTATTTCAAAATATTACTGCCCATTGACAATGCACCTGGTCAATCCAGAGCTCTGATGAAGGTGTACAATGAGATTAATATTGTTTTCATGCTTGTTAATATAATATCCTTTCTATAACCCATGGATCAAGGAGTAATTTTGACTTTCAAGTGTTACTGTTTAAGAAATTTCATAAGACTATAGCTATCACATATAATGATTCCTCCGATGAACCTAGGCAAAGTAAATTGAAAACCTTCTGGAAAGGATTCACCATTCTGTATGTCATCAAGAACATTTGTGATTCAGGGAAGATGTCAAAATAACAGCATTAACAGGAGTTTGGAAGAAATTGATTCCAACCCTAATGAAGGGCTTTGAGGGGTTCAAGCCTACAGCAGAGGAAGTAAATACAGCTGTGGTGAAAATAGCAAGAGAACTAGAATTAGAGTGGGCCCTGAAGATGTGACTGAGTTGCTGCAATCTTATGATAAAACTTGAAACAGAAGAGGTATTGCTTCTTATGAATGAGCAAAAAAAAAAAAGCTCTTTCTTGAGATGGAATCTACTGCTGTGAAAATGTGAAGATTGTTGAAATGACAAAAGATTTGGAAAATTACATAAACTTAGTTGATAAAGCAGAAGCAGGGTTTGAGAAAGTGACTCCAATTTTGAAAGTAGTTCTACTGTGAGTAAAATGCTATTGAATAGCATCACATGCTATGGAGAAACCATTTGTGAAATAGTTGATCAATGTGACAAATTTCATTGCGTTTATTTTAAGAAATTTTCACAGCTATTCCAACATTCAGCAGCTACCACCCTAGTCAGTCAGCAGCCCTTGGCATTGAGGCAAGACTTTTCAACAGCCAAAGGATTATGACTTGCTAAAGGCTCAGATGATGGTTAGCACTTTATCAATAAAACATTTTTAATTAACTTAATTTTGTATAATATTAATTTTGTATTTTTAGTATTATGTCTAAAGAATTAGACATTAATTTTACTTAATACTACACCACAGTATAGTGTAAACAAACATATGCACTGGAAAACTTAAAAATTTGTGTGACTTATTTTATCATGATTCTTGCTTTAGTGCAGTGATATGGAACAGAACTGAAATCTCTTAGGTTTTCCTATATATATGAGGTCTGTCCAAAAAATGTGCAGTCATTCTTAATGTAATGGTTTGTGCAACATCAATGTAACCTTGCAGCCAAGGAAAGTAGACTGGAATGTACATACATGAACAATGACAACTTCACTGTACTAGTCAGTGGGGGTGGTAGATGCTGTTGAGTGAGCATGTGTACTGTGTGGCTGTTGCATTCAAAATGACTGAGCAGGTAGACCAACAAAAATCTGCATCAAATTTTGTGTTAAACTTGAACATTCCTCCGTGAAAACTATTCAGATGGTGCAGAAGGCCTCAGCTATGGGCAGCTGGTGATTGGCAGCCTCATCACTGCACCCACTCATGCATCCCATCTTGTACAGTGTTTGGCAAAACATCCAATCACCTGGATGACTCAGCTCCCCTAAAACCCAGATTTAGTGCACTGCTACTTGTGGATTTTCCTAAAGCTAAAGTCACCTCTGAAAGGGAAGATAGTTCAGACTGTCGATGAGATTCAGGAAAATATAATGGGGCAGTTGATGGTGATTGGGAGAACTGTGTGAGAACTTTGGAGACTGAGGCATCATTGTCCTATGTACAATGTTTCTGTATCTTGTATCTTCTTCAATAAATGTCTCTATTTTTTATATTACATGGCTAGATGCCTTCTGGACAGACCTCATATATTACATACAATGTATTATATATAAATATAAAATTATTACACATATAAATAGTATATTTTTCTTTAAGACCCAGAGTTATATTTTTGTTTTATTTATTTATTGTCTTTCTCATTAGTGAGTTCCTAAATAAATGACTTTCTCAAAAAACCTCCCATACCGTATACTATAAAATTTTATTCTGTTTTGTTAATAGAAAATAACAAGGAAGAAAATATAAGTATTATCATTTGGTGCTACTGGAAATCTATCTTATTATAGTCAAAAAAACCACTCAGCCCAAATTCATCTACTTGGTATCCTTAATCATCTAAACGTCTCTAAAAATCAGAAAGTAAACAAATCAACAGCCTCCAAGCAGTTAAAGAAATGCTTTTGATTCTCAGAAGAGCCCCTCAGGCCCACTCAGTCATTTATATTTTATACCCATTTCTGACAAGTTTGACTAGCCCATAGCACAAAATAAAAATACAAGGTGTGTATTGTTCACTCCATTGTCACCACCCCCAAAACCAGTGCACTCCCTGGCAGCAGAAGTGGCTGCATGATGCTAGCTGCCTTTCTCATGACCCCAAACACAGCCTCAGCCCAGCTTCCAGACCTCCCAGGGCAGCTGCTGGGAGAGTACAAGTGAGATGACCCTACTGGCCATCTCTCCCATGAGGACTAGAAGCCTCAAATCTGGGATCCTCCTAGAGAGAGATAGTGCAATTTGTGTCTAAATGATATTAACTGCAATGAATAAAAGCATGTCAAATAGTTTTAAATCCATGAGTTTATAAAGATGCTTTGAGAAAGATCACCACTGCAAGCTATACTAATGCTTATTCTGAAAACAGATATATTTTGGGGAAAAATCAAGCTTTTACCTTTCCTATAAAAGATTCTTCTCATATAGCTAATGTGAAAAAATTTCTTCAATGGGAGAACATATTCACTGACACATCTGATAAGGGGTTAATATGCAAAACATAAAAAATTTATAAAACTCAACACCAAAAAAAAAAATCCAAATAAAAAAAGGGCAAAGGACCTGAATAGACACTTCTCCAAGGAGGACATACAGATGACCGATAGACATATGAATAGATGCTCAATATCACTAATCATCAGAGAAATGCAAATTAAAACCATAATGAGATATCACCTCACATCCATCAGAATGGCTATCATCAATAAATCAACAAACAACAAATGCTGGTGAGGATGTGGAGCCAGGGGAACCCTAGTGCACTGTTGGTGGGAATGCAGACTGGTGCAGCCCTGGGGAAAACAGTACAGAATTACCTCAAAAAATTAAAACTGGAACTGCCTTATGACTTAGAGATTTCACTTTCTGGGAATTTATCTGAGGAAACTCAAAACACTAATTCAAAAGAATATAAGCACCCCTATGTTCATTGCAATGTTATTTATAATGGCCAAGATTGGAAGCAGCCCAAGTGTCCATTAGTACATGAGTGGGTAAAACAACTATGGGACATTTGCACAATGGAATACTACTCGACCATAAAAAAGAAGAAAATTTTATGCTTTGCAACAGCACTGATGCACCTGGAGAACGTTATGCTAAGTGAAATAAGCCAGTCAGAGAAAGACAAATACCATGTGATTTCACTCATATGTGGAATCTAATGAACAAACTGAACTAACAAGCGAAACAGAGACAGAAAACAGGCTGACAGCTCTGGGGGTGGGAAGGGTGGGTTAGGGGATGGAGGGACCAAGCAAAAAAGGAAAAGGACTCACAGAGATGGACAACAGTGTGGTGACTGCAGGGGCTGGGGGAGATAGATGGCGGTGGAAGAGGGTATAAGGGGGATAAATATTAATGGGAAAAAGGTACAATAAAAATTTAAAAAATATTTGTTCAGCTAATAAATGCATAAGTGACCACAGGCTTGAATGCCCTCACTTTGAACCAGTAACCAGAAAATGGCTGTAGGCACTGTTAAACAATAGCTTCTAAAGCCATTGTGCAAATGGCTGATGGGAAACTTTATAATGGATGGACCAGGTTGGCAACACCAGAACTGCCAAAGAATCTTAAACATCTCAAAAGAACAAAAATCAACCACCACGTGCCCCTGGTGTGGCCAGTAGGAAGCACACCGTATTGCCAGCAGTAGCACCTATTCAATGTTGCAAAAAAAAAAAACAAACTGAATCTGATCAGGCTCCTAGGCCTAACCTATCTGTTCAAGGAAATACAGAATCATATGAAATGACACCATGGTGATATAATCTGCAGAATCTAGAATGTGAACAATTCTACAAAACAAAGGATCTGGTTTCCCCAATAAACAAATGGCAAGAAAAAGCCCTGGATTAGAAGATAAAGTGAGGTCACAGCCAGGCATGTGAAAACCAGCAAGCAGTGAGAGCCAACAGCAAGAAAGAAAACAAAACTGATAAAGAGCCATTTCAGCCATTGAAAAGGCATTTCAAGGGGCAGCCATTTGGTGTCAGGGCAAACCGGCATCGCAAACCCAGCTCTGCCCCAAACCAGCCCCATGCTTGCCCCAGGGACCTGTGTCTATGGAAATGTGACCCTGTCATTAGGAAACTGTCAATAACTATCTACAAATACGTTAGAAATAAATAGCAATCCATATTTTGCTAAGATTTCTATGAAAAATAAAGAGATTTGGAAGTTTGAATTGATAAGTTTTAACTGTATGAAAACAGAAGAAACTGAAGTCCTGTGGACTGTGGGTGAGAATGTAATATGGCACCGCCATTGTAAGAAACAGCATGAAAATTTCTCAAAAAATTAAAAATAGAAGTGTTATATGATCTTGAAATTAACTTCAAAGGAATTGAGAGCAGGGTCTTAGATGGATGGACCAGGTTGGCAGGGCCCGAACTGCTGATGAATCTTGAGCATCACAAAGGGAACAAGAACTAGACACTACATGTACATGCTTATACAAACATTATTTGCAATAGCTAAATACGGAATCAGCCCAAGTGTTTGTCAATGGATAGATGAACTAGTAAACTGTGGGACATGCATAAAATAGGATATTATTCTTTGAAGAGGAAGAAAATTCTGATGTGCACTACAACATGGTTAAACCTTGAGGACGTTAGGCTAAATGAAATAAGCCAGTTACAAAAGACAAATATTCCATGATTCCACTCTATGAGGTACTTAGAATGGTCAAAATCATAGAGGCAGGAAGTGGAATGGTGGTTTCCAAGGGCAGGGAGACATTACAGTTAAGTGGATATGGAGTTTCAGTGTCACAAGACTGAGAGCAATGGAGACGGATGGTGGTGATGGTTGCATAGCGATGTGACTATACATCATGCCACTAAGTGTGCACTTAAAATGGCTAAGATGACAAATTCCATGTTGTATGTATTTTACCACAATTAAAAAATAGGAAAAATTGTGTCAAAAAATATTCACACATCTAGGAAGATTCTTTTTCAAATAACCAAGGGTTCACAATAGACACTCCAGCAATAACATAACCAAAATGAATCAGAGCCTCACCTGGGCAGTTTTACTAGACTAATCACTTCCAAAAGCAGCTACATTCCGAGATGAAGGACATTCTCCTTCATGAACTCTCAGAATTAAGGAAATTCAGCAATATTTTGCACATAAAATGAATGTGAAGTGTTTGTGCCAATGTTGATGATAGATACCTTCCATTCTCCAAAGGAGATGGTTTTGAAACTCTCTTATGAGCTTAAAACTGGAATGTACATTTAAAGGAATACAGAAGAAAGCAAAAATATTTGCTCCTTAAAAAAAAAAAAAGTCTGCATGCAGTGAAACTAGCTGTAGTATCACCAAAAGTTGAGCTTGAAATAATGTCATTCAGACTGTAAACAATAACGTTTTCACACTGGCCCTGAAATTTGTACAATAGTCGAAGTGCCCCAGCAGCCCAGGGGGGCCCTGCTGCCTGATCAGCGTGCCTTGCCAGCAAAGTGGGAGACTGGTTCTGTGCCTGCTTTCTGACAGCCAGGGAGAAGTGTGACTCTGTGTGTGTGTGTGTGTGTGTGTGTGTGTGTGTGTGTGTGTGTGAGAGAGAGAGAGAGAGAGAGAGAGAGAGAGAGAGAGAGAGAGAGAGAGAATCAGAGATTTTCTGAGTTCCTGAAATGGAAAAAAATGTTTAAAGAGAGAGAAATGAGATTTGGCTCCATCACCTGTGCGAACTGACACACTTAACCACCAAAAAGCCATCATAGACAATATGTTGAATTACAGGCTTTCCTCAAGTAAAAATAAGACAGAATATGTAAAATGACAGATAATAGTGAAAGTATTTTAATAAGTTGGGGAGGCAGCATAGTGTTACTCTACCTGGGTTCAAATCCCAATTCCACCCCAGTGTGACCTTGAACAAGCTAATAATCACACCTAAGTAATACAGTTTTCATGAAGATTAAATGAGATAATATAGGTAAAGCCCAGAGTGGATAATTCTGTATATACTCAGTAATTATGGCTATTTCTATCATTTCTAAGGGTGCTATTGCCTGTGGCACTTTTCTATTTTATTTTGTATGCAGTTCATGTCTAGAAAATAAAAAAACTATCTCCCAAATCTATCATTTCTAGTTCAGACCTCTTTCTTGAGATCTAGAATTTTTTTTTTTTTTTTTTTTTTTTTAAGGAAAAGACTCTGAGGTATAGTGAGAATGAAGCTGCAATGATCTGCTACAGAGTTAAGCTTCTGCAGAGGAAATGGATCTAAAACATTGGGGATTTCTTCAGAATATACAAACGGGAGCAGCCCCAGTGAGGACTGTCTGACCAAAGCAAAAGTGGGGGCTTACAACCTGTAAGGAAGATGACATGTACTTAGGTATTAAATATCTTTAGAACCTGTTCCTTTTGATATCATTTACGGGATAGGGCAAATAGTGGTTTTGTTTTGAACTAGGTTTTTTTTCAACTATTAATAAATGTCCTCTGGGCACAGTAACCTGGAGAGTCGTATTCCCTGTTCTCATTGAACCATGGAAGTTCAGAAAAGAAGACAATTATAGCAAAGCATGATCAAAGACCATGGGAGAGAGGAAACCCGTTGTTCTCTGAGAGTGTTCCTGAGCCTGCCTAAAGGCTGAAAGGAGAAAGCAAGCCCACCCCTGGCAGGACATGAAATCTTTGGAGGTGGCTGCAGCACAGAATGTAAGGCAGAAAAAGAGAGGGGAGGTTGAGAAATGAGCAGAGGACCTGGCGAGCACCCTAAATAAAGAGGCTGGACTTTCACTATTGGCAACTGAGGGTAGTCATTGGTTTCACCCAAGGGATACCATAATTGGTTTCTCCTACTTGAAGGGTTATGCTCCCTGCAGAATAGAGAAGGGAGTCAGGGTACAAATTAAGGGGGCATGGGAAAGGGATTGCTGCTGGGACAGGATTGGAGGTTAGACTGCACATGATAGATTCTGTCCTAAGACTTGCGGATTAATTCTCATGGGGTGAGAGTGAGAAAGAAGGAGGAAAGGGCAGTTCCTAGATTCTGCCTTGGGAGATGGAGGTGAGATGCCACTCACTGAGGTGTGGGCACTGGACAGAGAAGAGCTTGGGAGCAGGGACACAAAAGGCAGTTGGCCAGTTACGCTGTTTGCGCCTGAAGCACTTGCCAAAAATTCACGTAGCAATGCTGAGAAGGCAGGTATATATTTGGGCTTGATGTTTGCTGAGCCTGACCATGTACTTACAACATGCTCACTGCAGGGCCCTGAGCTTGGTGGGGACAGCAGGCAGACAGACATGGCCCAGAGAAGGGACCAGAGTGACTGCTCTCAGGAACCTGGTCAGAATCTTCTGGAAACCAGCCTGACGGTGAAACTGGGGCCCCACCACGGAGACAGGCTGAGCAGTAGACTGCAAGGAGCTCTTTGCTAACCAGCCAGACTGCATCGACAAGTCCAGGTGTTGTTTATACCAACAAATGAGGCTTCCTGGTGAAGCCTGTGATTTCACCTTTGGAAGCCCCGTCCTTGCCTTAGACAATGGTCTTCACCTGGCTGCTCTCTTTTGTATATTCCGAATCAATCCCTGATGCTTTTAATCACTTTTCTCTGCAGCTTAACTCTGCAGTGGATCTTTCCAGCTAAAGTTTCACCATGCCTCAGTCTTTTTAAAAAAAAATGGTCTAGATGTTAAGAAAGAGGCCTGAGCTGGAAATACATTGGAAGTCAAGTGGGCTGCGGCACAGGTAGTAAAATAGGAAAATGCCCCAGGTTGTATCGCCCCTACAGATTAACAATGCACCTAAGCATCTAAGCGGTTCTGAGAAATCACCTAAGAAAAAAAAATTGCTTAACTCTATTTAACCAAGCCTGTCTAAATCATTTGACCCTGAAATGTTTTTTCCCCAAATAACCTCACTAAATCCCACAGAGCTAATGTTTTGTAGAACGTTCTGATAAATGGTAGTGTAGACATGTTGCACAAAGTTTACTGATATTCTTATATGTATAAACACTTACATTTCATAACAAAAATAATATCAATGGTATTTCTGTTGTTTCACTACTACTCACTACTACTCACTACTAAATGCCTTGCAAACCAAATTACTACTACTGTCCTTAAGCCTGTTATTGGGAGGAACCAGCCATCCTCTAGAGAAGTATGTTTGTAAATGTGAAGGATATCAGGCACTCTGAGGACCTGATGAAAGTTGTATGTTATATCCCTAGGGACACAACTGCATATTTTCATCTACCACACACAATCAAGAGATTCACAGACACTAAATCCCAGGTGAAGAATTCCTGCTTGAAAGACACAGAAAACAATTCAAACCTGTTTCGTAATGACCAAAGCAACAGAGCTCTTGAAATCAAAAGTCCCTTGCATCTGGAGCATGTATGGATTACACCCGTTGGTCAACAGCGGGAGACAGTAGCTCCGCTGCCAACCACCTTCTGTAGTCCAGGCTTACAGCCGGCACGGGCTTCCCAGACAAATTCTATTGTACCGTTTGCCACATTGTTTGAAACTGTTCTGTAATGAATCATTGTAGATTTTCTTTTGAAAATCATGCTTTCAATGATCCTATTTGAACTTCATATCAAGGAAGTTGAGTAATAGTAAAGGACTTTGAAGAACTAAAGTGCTGACAGGAGAAAGAACACTAAACTGACAGATTGATCACCAGGAAGTTTTCCCAGCTCCATCATAACAAGCTGCACAGTCCTAGGAAAGTCACTCTATTTCTGCAGTCTTCAGATTTCTCAGTTATGGAATGAGTACAATAATTGCTGACCTTTGTGTCTCACAGTGTTGCTATGACAAGCCAACAAGATAATGAATGGCCATAAAAAAGTGTTGGAAACTATGAGGTTACATGTAAATGTAAGAGAGGGTGATGAGGATGAGGCTGGACACATCTATAACTCTTATGAACGAGACTCATAATTACTTATTCAATAAGAGTAGTTGTTGGTTCTCATTTTGTTATGAGTCATCACCAATTGGACAATGAAGTTGAAGACAGACTGAGTCAAAATTTGCCCTGGAAGGTATCCGGCATAAGGTCACCATCTATTTTATAGTGTTGCCACTAGGTTGTTGCTATTTAGTGTTGTGTTGTGACCCACAGTTGAATTATTTCCTACAACTTCCACTTTCTAAATTCAACTAAATCAATTTAAAAAATATCTTATTTGAATAAGTGCTTCATCATTTGGCATTTATTTTATTCATGACACTTCCTCATTACTTTCATTAAAAGCATAGTTATTATCAGATAAGAAACATTCATACCACTAGTTACCTTCCTGAGGATATAAGAAGTAATAACATCAGTTTCCACTAGATTCTAGCCTTCCTTCAGAAGTCGCATGCCTATCTTCCTGTTCAGTCTCCACAGCTCTTTCAGGAGCTATGTCTGGGGCAGGCATGAACACATTTATGTGTCAGGGATTCAGAGTCCATTTCCCACGTTATTACCAAACCCCAGTGGCATCCAACAGTTAGGAAGAAGAGAAAGCAAACATTTCCATCTCTGCTTCAAAACCTCACATGGCTACTTTGGGATAAAATTAAATATATTTGAAAACCTTAAAATAAAACTTTTACACAAAGCAAAGCTTAGTGTAACATCATTTTTGTAGTATATAAGCCATATCGAGGAGCCTACCTTAAAAAAATAAGTATATGCTAAAGAATTCAAATGGAGAAGACTACATTTAAAAATTATATAGACTACATAGAAATTTGGGGGTGATTGAAGATGCCAACAAGGAGTCTTTGAGCAACTGGAAGCATGGGGTATCATCTGCTGAATGGGGAAGTCAAAGTAAAAGCAGATTTAGAAATCTGGGGGAGGCTGATGTTCAGAGTTCAGTTCTGAACATGTTGAGGTTGAGGTGATTCAGTAAAACAATTAGTACATTGGCAGTTGATTATATAATTATGAAGTTCAGAAAAGGGGTCTGGACTAAGGTAAGAATTTGGGCTTGAGGCATGAACTTGGAAACCTACAGTATAGTACAATGATTAAGAAGAAGTTTTTGGACTTCTGGCCAAGATGGAGGCATAGGTAGACATACTGTGCCTCCTCCCAGAACCAAAATTAAGGACAACAAAAATTTAGAAACAAACAAACAAACAAACAAAAAACCAGAACTGACAGAAAAATTGAACTGTATGGATGTCCTACAACCAAGGAGATAAAATAGACACATTCATCCAGACTGGTAAGAGGGGCAGAGTTGGTGGCCTGTGGAGAGGGGTCACAGCAGGAAAAAGCAGCGACTGGCAGACCCCAGGCATGGGGTGGCAGCAGGCAGACCCAGTGAGGCATGCAAGGTGGCTGGCTGACCGCAGTCACACATTCGCATGCAGATAAACCAGGCGAAACTGGGGAGCTAGACAGACCATGCAACCCAGGGTCCCAGCACCAGGAAATAATACTTAAAAGCACTGATTGAAAACCCCAGTGGGGGTTGAGGTGCCAGGAGAGACTCCCAGACTCATGGGAGATTCTGTAGGAGAGACCCATAGGGTCCTAGATTGTACACAAACCCACCCACCCAGGAATCAGCACCAGAAGGGCCCAATTTGCTTGGGGGAAGTGGCAGAAGGGACTGAAATCCGAGAGAGAGCAGAGCAAGCGCCATTGTTCCCTCTCTGACCCCTCCCCCACATACAGTGTCACAACCCAGTGACTGGGTTGCCCTGCCCTGGTGAACACCTAGGGCTCTGCCCTCACTACGTACCAGGTACAACCAGACCAAATATATATATATATTTGTATATATATAAATATATATACATATATACACAAATATATATATGTGTATATATACATATATATGGCTCAAGGAGAAGAGCAAATCAAAGCCCCCAAGCCAATACTTCTAAGTGACCAAAAAATAGCTAACCTATCAGATGCACAGTTCAAAGCCCTGGTGGTCAGGATGCTCACAGAATTGGTTGGTTTTGCTCACAAATTAGATGAACAAATAGAGGCTACAATAAGTGAAATGAAGAAAAACCCACAGGGAACCAACAGTGATGGGAGGAAAACTGGGACTCAAATCAATGGAGTGGACCAACAAGAAGAAAGAAACAACCAAACAGAAAAGAATGAAGAAACAAGAATTCAAAAAAATGAGGAGAGGCTTAGGAACTTCCAGGACATCACTAAATGCCCTAACATCAAATTATAGGGGTACCAGAAGGGGAAGAGGAAGAGCAACAAATGGAAAACTTACTTGAACAAATAATAAAGGAGAACTTCCCCAATCTGGCAAAGGAAATAGTCTTCCAGGAAGTCCAGGAAGCTCAGAGAGTCCCAAAGAAGGTGGACCCAAGGAGGAACACACCAAGGCACATCATAATTACATTAGCCAAGATTCAAATGAAGGAGAGAATCCTAGAAGCAGCAAGGGATAAGGGCACAGTCACCTACAAAGGAGTTCCCATCAGACTGTCAGCTGATTTCTCAAAAGAGAACTTGAAGGCAAGAAGGGGCTGGAAAGAAGTATTGGAAGTCATGAAAGTCAAGGACCTACATCCAAGATTGCTCTATCCAGCAAAGCTGTCATTTAGAATGGAAGGGAAGATAAAGTGCTTCTCAGATAAGGTCAAATTCAAGGAGTTCATCATCACTAAGCCCTTATTATATGAAATGTTAAAGGGACTTACCTGAGAAAAAGAAGATAAAAAATATGGATAGTAAAAAGACAGCAAACTCACAGTTATTAACAAACACACCTAAAACAAAAGCAAACTAAGCCAACAAGTAGAACAGGAACAGAAACACGGAAATGGAGATCACATGGAGGGCTAGCAACAGGGGAGTGGGAGGAGGAGGGAGGGGGAAAAGGTACAGAGAATAAATAGCATAGATGATAGATAGAAAATAGACAGGGGGAGGGCAAGAATAGTGTGGGAAATGTAGACGCTAAAGAACTTATGACACATGGACATGAACTAAAGGGGGGGAATGTGGGTGGGAGGGGGTGTGAAGGGTGGAGGGGAATGAAGGGGGGAAAATGGGACAACTGTAATAGCATAATCAATAAAATATATTTAAAAAAAGAAATTTGGGACTGTGACTAGATTCAGTCAATCCATTCATTTTACTAACATTATCTATAATAATTTACAAATAAATACATAACCACTGAACATAGGGGGTTTTTAAAAAATAACTAACATGCTTCCTTCCTACATGGCATTTATAATTGAGTGGAAGGAAAATCAAAAAGAAAGCAAAATAATATGTAATTATACCTTGTAAGGAATTCAATGAAGGGTATAGCAAAAGAAAAATAGGAGGTGAGGGGCCCACTTTGATTGGATGCCCAGAGAAGGCCTATCTGAGGGCGTGACAAGCTAGAGCTGAAGAGAAGTGTGGGCAGAGAGAAGACTGGCTGCAGGAGCATAAAGGCATGAAGAGCTGGGCATTCTGAGGAGCTATGGAAAGACCCCTGCTGGGATCCAGCCAGCAGAGGAGAAGAGAGAGTGCTAGATCAGGGTGCTCAAATACTCTTAGGCCTGTCAAAACATTACATTTCGATCTAAGTGCAAAGGAAAGCTTTTGAAAGATTTTAAGCAGAAAAGCTAGTGGATCCAATGAACTATTTAAAGGCAAGAGAAGAAAAGAGAAGGGTTACCTGATGAGTGGCTACTCTGGTAGGCCAGAAATGCTGGTTGTCTGGATTGCGATGGTGGCAGTGGAGGAGAGAAGTGGTGGAAAGGACTGGGAGGTAGATGGGAAATTGGGGATGAGGCAGTGGGAGAAATCAAGGATAACCCCACAGTGTCTGGCTTGAGCAAGTGGACAGGGGACAACGAAGTGCCAGATCCTGTTCAAGGTGAAAGATGACTCACCAGCCGCCCAAGCATCGTGCTCTGCCTTGGGCTGTAGGAATGGGTGCACTACTTTAATGCCACCAGGCGGTGCAAATGATGAGTTGAGGTTAATTCGAACCATGTTCTTCCCTGTGTGTTTGTTAGCTATCCAGATTGTCTTCTTTCTCCATGTTGAATAGAAGACACGGTCACCAAAAAGGGACATTGCAAACAAATTGTGCCTAAAAAACAACAGGAAAAAAAAACACCATAAAGTATGGCAGAATATTTCTTCCTGGGCTTATTGAAGTTTCACTTCATTTCAGTTTATTAGCTAAATTTTAATTACCTACGTTTTCATTTTTTTTTTTTAGGTTTAGAAACAAGTACTAAGTTTAGCATTTTATTTATGTGGTCATAATCTGAAGTAATAGGATATTATTTCTAGCTCTAGATTCATTGTGTCATTCTTTTGCTAATCAGCACATAGTGTAATGGAAACAAAATAGGGAAGAAAATAGAAACAGAACAAGACTGTGGTTTTGTCCATTTCACAGGACTAATTTCTGCCTCTTGCCAAAAGCTAGAGAATTGGTTATTGGCAAGGTAGCAAATCAAATGTGTATGACCTCACACATGCATGACATAATAATTCCAGAAAGATTAACTATAACCAACATGTGAAAACTTATTATATGCCAAATACTCTGGTAGTTATTTTTGTTTATTTACTAAATTTCACAATAACCCCAAGAAATAGGTTCTATCATTATCCCCATATTAAAGGAAACTGCAGATAAGAGAAGTCATGTAACCTGCCCAAAGTGACTTGCGTAATAAATGGTAAGTCTGCGACTTGAACTCAAGATTCCAAGATCTGTACTAAACCGCTATACTGGTTTAACTAGGAAAAGTACAATTAACTTATCACACAAACTTCAAATGGCAATTGTTTTATCTTATAGCAAAAACAAAACTTACTGTGTAAGATGTTTGCTGAAATGGACAGAACCTCCATCATAATCACAGGAACAAATACGAGAATTGCTTCCTTCCCTGTTGTGTTGAATCCAAAAGAGCCGTTTATCAAGCACATCCAGCGACATGGCTGTTACTTTCTCTGACGTCTCTAACAGCATCTTCACTTCAACACCATTGAGATCTGCTCTGTGAAGGCTGCTGGCCACCTCGGAAGACCAAAATATAAACCTGTGGGCAAACACATTAATTAGACACATAATTGAATGTAAGGTCACTTGAATTGCCAACTCTCTATGTTTCAGCAGTCCCCAGATGTCTGCACAGGACAAGTTTGACTCTTTTGAATGAAAATTCAATTCAACAAATGTTTATTGCCCTATTATAGATTTCCCATGTGACTTCAAGTGAGAGGAGAATTTTGCTTCTGCAGCAGGAAGCCATGGCAGTAAGGGGTGCTATTTGTAGAGGGAATCTGCCGTGGTTCAAATCCAGGCAAACATCATTGCCACCTATTGGAAATGGGTTGGAAATGGTGTTTTTATACTATAAATGAGGGCCTTGGTCTCCATGAAAAGGTCCCTTTGAGTCAAATGTTGTGATTCTATGAATTTTCATCTGAAAACAGCAGAATTTACCTTTCTACTGGATCAACTGCTACATTTGCAGGATATTTTAAGGTGCTTAAAAGAACACGGGAATTGTTTCCTTTCATATCTGTTACTGTAATGATTCCTTCCTGTTGATTTGACCAAATAAGTTCTTCGTTTATCCAATTTATTGCCATTCCTGAAACATTTTTCTCCACATTGCATACTTTCTGTAAAAATCAAATTTCAAAATTGTTATCAACATTTCCCCATTCACAACAAAATCACTTCTATAAAAGCCTATTCTTTTAAGTACTTGTCATTCTTACGCATTCCCAAAACTATTTTAATGGTAAGATAATCACCGCCACAGTGCTGGCTTTGAAATGGAAAGTTATTCTGTACTTACTAAAATTAGGAAACCAATCATAATGCATTAATAATTTCAAGTATAGTAACAGTGGAATTTTGATGCTACCTTCAAAATTGTTTATTCAGTTCTACTTGCTAATGGAATTTTCCAGATTTCACCTGAATCCAGTTCCAAGCTTTACCAAATTCTGTCAAGATTCCCTTGGAGTCTGTGTGCAGAGCTCTGATGTAGATGAATTTCTCATTAGGGCCCCACTTTTCTTCTGTCCCCTCCTTCTCCATCGGGCCCCTGCCTTTCTACAATCCCCAATGCCCTTGCACATGACCTTTGACCCAAAGAGCAGGACTTCTCTTTATTTTTCTTGAGCAGTGTTTCTCACTTTTTCATTTGAAAACCACCCAACAAAAACCTCTGTTATCTCCTAATTCCACGGTATGCAGGTAAACCAGTCTTGTTTGGGGGTGGAGGGTGGGAGGTGGGGCAAAGCCTCAATGTTACTGGTTGCAGATATCCAAGTGTAAATATTCCCACCATTGCTGATTTCCAGCTACTGACCTGAGCACACTGAACACGTCTGGGTAGAGATCTAACGTTCTCATGAGCCTGTACTATGCGTACATCTCAAACAGAGTAATCTGGTCAATCCATTTGACCAATTGCTAACATATTAATATATAGTTCACCCAAGTAAATTGTTTACATTTTAATGGTTGTCCTTTATAAACAAGGTTTTAACCCAAAGGTGGGAATATCATGGTGGATTTTAGGCATCTGGCCAATCCTCTCCCAATGGCTTGACGTAAATTCACAACTATTTAACTTTTTTTTCTTATTCTGTGACAGGAAACACTCCAGATTCTTAGACTTAAGATTTTGAAACAATTCTACAGATGGCTGGAAAATAATGAGCAGCCATCCTTGTTGAAAGTGAGATTAGCAAGTATTAAAGATGTGATAAAACAGATTAGCACCTAATTGAAGCTTTCAGGGATAATTGAAAAGAGAAGGTTTAGTTTAAAAAAAACCCACAAAAACAGTGGGCACTTTGTGCTGGGAATAAATGCGTAAGGTTTCTCAAATCACACACTCTTTGTAATCTATCTCCCAGGAATAGAAAGAACATTCCTCCTGGGACTTATTTAAGTGTTCTACCAGTTCAAAAGAAAAATTAAAGATCTTTTATATGTACTTGAAGCAAAATACTTTATATCTATCTGCTTTACTTTTTCAGAGTGCAAACACCTTGAGAATACAAAGAAAAAAGTTTTTCTCCCTAAATATCGGGTGCCCAAACCCCAACCGATACCCTAGATAGGTAAAGCAGGCTTTCTCGCCTAAGCACGACTGGCATTTGGGACTGGATAATTCTTTGTTGTGGGGACTGTCCTGCGTATGGTAGGATGTTTAGCATCATCCCTGGTCTCTGCCCACTAGATGCCGTAGCACATCCTCCCTCCTCTCCTGTCCAGTTATGACAACCAGACATGTCACCAGACATTGCCAAATATCCCCTGAGGGGCAAATTTTCCCCAGTTGAGAACCATGGGAGTAAAAAATAGTCATGTAAATAATCTGCTTTAACCATAAAATGGTGATCTGACTTAATACATTGACATATTTCCAAAATTATATTGACAGCCTCACTTTCTAGTTTTGGTAACTTCTGAATAACAATAGCATACTCATGGGCTTACTCAATAACAAGTCACAGATGCAGATTAAATAAATACCTACAAATGCTACACACATTCAAATTATAATGTAATTTTCATTTATCTTGATGTTATTAATAACTACATCATTTTTGTCAGCTTATGCAAAAGTCCCTCAAATACTTTGGGAATTGGTACTTTACCTCTTGCCTTGTCCCGTTCAGAAAAACTCTTTGCAAAAGTTGTTTTTCTAGATCTACCCAATAGATTCTTTCTTTGTTGTAATGAAAATCCATGACCACTGACATGCCAGCATCTGTCACCAATTTGTCATGATTGGTTCCTTCCAGGTCAATTCTAAAGATACTATTTCCATGAGAAAAAATTAAGAAGGGTGCAGGACCTGAGTGGGAAGAAAAAAACTACACTGTGTATTTTTAGTGATATTTTATTTGATTCAGACAAAATACTTCCCCATGACAACTAACACAAGTATTATTAATTTTTAATGCTTGGTTTTATATTTTAAATAAAGACTATTATATAGAGAATGAAGAGTTTCTATACATGTTCACAATTAACTTTGTAAATTATCTTCTCCACAGATTGATTGTAAAAAATAAACATTGCCAAATTATGAAAAAAGAACTATTTGAAGAGAAAAGCACTTTCTTCTCTTACCTATAAAATGGTGTTCTATGTTAAAAAAGAAACAACCTACAGTATTCTACTGTGGAAATGGTCTATATGAATGTACATTTTAATTACATAGGTTAGAAATATCACAGATATTATCATTTTTGAAATGTGCTCCCCCCTTGAGTCTCACTCAGGAACAGAGCCCTCAGGGCAATGACGGGGAAGAAGATGGTGAAAACTAACATCTTCAGTGGGAGCGGGAAAGACTGAAGTGCTGCCCTGTGAAATCTCTGAACTATTTTGTCCCTGTTAGCACTGCCATAAAACACAGGGTGCTCAGTCAAATTTGGATTGTGTATACATTGCATGGGACATACTTACCCTAAAAAACTGTTCACTTTACCTGAAATTCAAAGTTAACTAAGTGCCCTATGTTTTTATTTGCTAGATCTGGGTGGAGCACTTCACTGGATCTCTTGCTTTCTGCAGGGCCTTGCCACGTTCCCTAACCTGATGCCTGGGGTCTTGTCCTATTTCAGGTGGTAGCCACTGCCCACTCTGACTCCCAAGTACTTAACACCTGTATGAGAACCTGACACCTTTCTTTGCAAACTTCAGCATAAATTACTGGCTGACTCCACAGAAAGCTTGCCTTTGATGCTCCAAGAGGCTGCCAGGGAACCGTTCCACCCCCTGCAGCCAGGTTAGTTTCCTTGGTCTCTTCTGTCTGAGGGTGAGGGGACTCCTTCCACTCTGCCTTCCGGTAGTTATGGAATCACGAGGAGGAGCGGGGGATTGGAGACAATTCTAAAATATTCTTGCTTCCCTGCCAGGTGTACTCTGTTCTGTTTTCACATTAGACTTTAATACATTTATATGACATAATACATGTATTTACTATTCCAAGTATTAAACAAGATGATGTATTAACAATATTTTAGTAAGGGATTGTGTTCTACAGTCAGAAAATATTAACTCTATTTTAGAGGACATGTCAGAATAGAGACACAAGAAAAAGGAAGAAATATAAGATTATTAGAATTTGAAATAGATGCCGGCATAAATGTCTAAGAGAATTAGCTCCAATCACTCTTTTCATATCTTTTCCCTAACACAAATGCCCTGCACAGATGTGTAGGAGAGACTGTTCTGAATTGCCGCCCCACTTGTGCAATCAGAGGAATCGTAGAGGAACCGGAAGGGGCGTTGGGCTGAGAGCCAGCAGGCTGGTTTCCAGTCCTGGCTCCACTAGCTCCTCTGGGATCTCACAGGACCCCCTGCCTATATTATTGGATTATTGGGGAAACAAATAAAATTGCAGGTGTGAAAATACATCATTAATTGTGGAGCACTACACAAATGTGCTTCATCATTGCTTAGTCCCACAGCCAAGTTCTTACTACTTAGGTTTGTGTCATGGTTGAGATTTGAACCCACGGACTAGAATGTCAGCGTAGCCCCTCTCTCCCATAGCAATGTGTCATGGAGAAAGGGAAGGCAACAAGAAAAGGTACCCTTGACCAAGAGCTAATCTGTAGGTCACAGATTGTTGTGGAGTCCTCTCTTTGAAATGTGTATCAGGCATTCTCTATAAACTAAATAAATGTTCCCAACATATATTATTAATTTCCTAATATGTTGCTACATTGATGAGGGCAAGAAAATATTTTATGCATTTAAAAGTATAACTAAATGGGAAATTTCCAGGTTAAAAAAAGAGAGAGAGGAAGGGCCCTGGCTGGTGTAGCTCAGTGGACTGAGTGTAGGCTGCGAACCAAAGGGTCACCGGTTCGATTCCCAGTCAGGGCTCATGCCTGAGTTGCGGGCCAGGTCCCCCTAAGTGGGGAACACATGAGAGGCAACCACACATTGATATTTCTCTCCCTCTCTTTCTCTTTCCCATCCCCCTTCTAAAAATAAATAAATAAAATCTTTAAAAAAATAAAATAAAATTTAAAAAAGAGAAAGGAAGCATAACCTAAACATTTAGTCAGAACATAGTGTAAAGCTTTGTGTATAGTAGCAAATTTTTTAAATAAACATATTAACTAATGAAGAAATAATTGTAATTTTTCTAATTGCCTGGGCTTTTAACCAAAAGGAACAAAGCCAAAGGCACTAGCAGATCTAGCAAATTCATAAAAGCAGAGTTTATCGTATGGTAGTTATTTTACCAACAATAACAATGACAACAACAGACCTTCATCTCCTGACCTCATTTATCTTTACTATAACCCCAGGAGCTAGAAAGGCCAGATTTGACTGCCAGTAAGTAAAAAAGAAAAGAGAAATCCGAAGAATACTTAGAACCATAAAACACAAAGCATAGCATTAACTTTGGTAACTTCTCAAAAAACAAATAACATTTATAAAATACTAACAAATACGAATTAACAAATTTTATCCTCATATTTTTCCTATTCACTGTGAATCACAGCCTCTAGGCTTTATCATAGCCTCTGAGGACAGGATGGTGCTGGTTATCACCTCGTTCAGTGTGTCCCCGGATTGTTTCCTCGGAGGGCCCCACAGGCACCATGTGTGTGTCTTTCCCTGGTCCCTTCCCTTGAGAATCCACTTCAGAGTGTCTGGGCTCAGGGCTGAGAATCTATTCTTTTAAATAGACAGTCCAGGTGATTCTCACATTTTGGTGAATTTGGAAATCATCGATCTAGTGCAGATGAGAAAATTTAATAATGTCTTCCAAAGTCCCACGGCTAGTTAGTGGCACAGTTGGAATTGGAACCCAGGTACCAAACTCTCAGTCAGTACTCTTTCCTGCTTAGGTCTGGGGCATCCTATGTCAAGATGTTACCATCTTCATTTTATTTATGTAACTGATTTTAATTCCACTTCCCTCAAAACACGGTTCATTTTTCCTACACTCTCTGCATCATTTTATGTAAACCAGGGCCTGGGCTGAGTATCACTATTTGTAGACATGAAATGTAATATGGTCTAAAAGAAAATGAAAGGCTGTGAATTAGGCTTGGTGACATAACCCCTATTCTGCACTGCCACTGGAAACGATAAATAGGTTAGTGTTTTATTGGACCTGTCGAATACTATAAACAACAGCACGTGGTAAGTGTGGGGATCTGGATGTCAGCACGGTGTGCATGTCTGAACAGCTAAACCTTCCCACGTCAAAACCTGTGGCATTTATTTTGGGTGCAGTTCAGCGAGAGGAAAGTGCGTAGAAAAACATAATTTCTAAGGAATATAACCCCAAAGACAGCAAGCAGATCATAAGAAACCAATTGGAACCTCTGACTTCTCAACCTGGGGATTGGGAAGGGAGCTTTAGGAGTTCCACAGGAGCCCAGAATGTTCAGAGCGAGTGAGGATTTTTATTAGTGACTACCAAGAACCGGGGCCTCCATGGCTCAGAGTTCAGTTACAGAAAAGCAGGCTTTGCCTGAAGAGGGTGGCAGACACAGACTCTTGCACAACGGGCCCTTCCGCATCTGCTCTGGGCCTACTGGAGGGGCTCCACACAGGTCAGTGGGAAAAGAAAGGGACTGTCTTCTGCAGGCTGTGGGGCAAAGGCTCATGGGAACTAGCTGACACATAGCTGATGCTGACAACCAGATTAACAAGAAATCTTAGTCTTCTTTCAGGCTGACTCGGCCACCTACCCTCACCAGCACAGATTCCTGCTGTAAATCTGGAGACAGACTGAAGGCTCACAGAACAAAGATTGAAAAGGGAGCTCTGGCCCCGGGCCAGGTAGCTCAGTTGCTCGGAGAATCATCCTGGACACCAAGGGGTTGGGTTTGATTCCTGGTTGGGCCACATGCCTAGGTTGTGGGTTGTGTCCCTTGTTGGGGCCTGTATGGGAGGCAACTGAGGATGTTTCTCTTTCACATCTCTCTCTAAAATCAATAAACGTATTCTTAGTGAGGATTTTAAAAAATTAAAAAGAAAGCAATAAAAGGGAGCTCTGGATCTTCAAGATTCATTGACCCCGTGAAAAAAGAACATCAACTTAAACTGATGGACCTGATAGCAGAAAGCCTGATGCCTCCTCACACCGCCCCTACCGGAGGCCCTGCGGGGACTCACACACTACTGCCTCTCAAGGGGCTGGCATAAATGATATCGTGGGTCTTATGAAATGCAGAAAGTGTTGTTTCACTCAAAAAGACCACCTTCATTTCTTTTTCTCAATTATGATACTTAAAAGGGCACACATCTACTTCTTGAGCCGTCAAACCCTTCTTCTCACCTTATTCATGAGTGTCAAAATTCAGAGCTGGTGAGGCAGAAAGATGCCAGGTGGTTTAGAAATAACATGTTCAGAAAGGGAAGCTGGGAAATGTAAAATTAAATCTTAATTCTGTAAAGCATGCTCTGGGGCTCAATTTTGCTTCCTGAAAATTGTGAATGAAGATTGCCACCCTAGAACCTGAGCGACAGAAATGTGTCATCCGAAGCAGAAATAGCCCCTGCCTGGCCCTCATATCAACTGCATTCTCATTATCAAGCCCCAAAAGAGGACTGCTCCCAAGTTCTCAGGATAGTAACTGAGACTAGCAGGTTCTACACAATTGGTTTATTTCAACAGGACTTCTCAGAAGATTTAATGTGCTGTTACACATTTTGATTCTCCAAGAAGGTGGGTGGTGAATAGCATCAGAAGAGGAATAGCCAACATTTGTGTGTTATCTCTGGGGTCCCGCATGGAAAGCATTATTTCATTTCATTGGGTAAACTACAGGAGGTAGGAGCTCTCAGCATCTTCATTTTACAGAAGAAGAAACTGAAGTTTAGAACAATTAATTGCCGTAGTCACATAATAATACCAATACACACCAGTAATAACAAAGTGGAGGTTTAAAGCCCTGTCTTTCTGATTTCAGATTCTAGCTTTACAACACCATGCTACTTGTCACAAATTGAATTCACCCAAAGCTCTTACTGTTCAGCGACTTGTATGTAGTTCAACTGTGTCAGGGAACCCCTTTCAGGAAATCCTGTTCTAGCGATGGTCACCATCAGGCCAGAATCTCTGTACCCATGTTCCAGCAACTGATTAGAAAGTGGGTCCCTTTAAGTAGATTTCTATAATTACATCACCTGGATAATTTTATATCTAATTCCGTAACATATTGCATCCCAATTCAATGTATTCCTTGACTAATGGCCCCTGTCTCCGTCTTCAAAATGAGCAGAGTATCATCTTCAAATCTCTCTCGGCTTCCCTTGCCTTCTTCCTCCTTTGATGTTATTGCTTTCCTCTTATAAAGACATTTAGGATCCACCTAGATAATCCCGGATAATCATCCCATCTCAGATGGCATTTGGGAAGTCCCTTTTTCCATGTAAGGTAATATTGACAGGCTCTAGAAACTAAGACGCAGGTATATTTGGGGCCCACGTTCAGCCTACCACAGCTAAAGAGGTTCAGCTCCTTTTCGTAGACTTATTTACCATCTGTATATCCTCTTTCGTGAAGTATGTGCTTAAATCCTTTGCCCACTTTTAAGTAGGTTATTTATTTTCTTGTTGTTGCAATTAAAAAGATTTTTTAGGACTATATTTTGGCTACAAGCCCTTTGTCAGATGTGTAATTTGCAAATGTTTTCTCCCAACATGAAGCTGTCTTTTCATCTTCTGACATTGCCTTTGCAGAGCAAAAGTTTTCGTTTTGATGAGGTACAATTCATCAATTTTTTGTTTATGTCATACTTTTGGTGTCATTCCTAAGAACTCTTTATTTAACCCCAGGACACAAAGATTCCTCTTGTTTTCTTCTAAAAGTTTTATAGTTTCACATCTTCAATTTAGATCTATGATCCGTCTTGAGTCAATCTTTGTATAAAGTGCGCAATTTAGGGTGAGGTTCATCATTTTGCTCATGGATGCCTAACTGACCCAACACCACTAACTGAAAAGACTGTCCTTTCCCACAGAATTGCTTTTGCACTTTCATCAGAGATCAAGTGACCGTATTTGCATAAGTTCACTTCTGGACATTCTAGTCCAACTCGTTAATTCATGTGTCTTTCTCTTGGCTAATACCACAGTCCACATAACTTCTTTTAAAAAACTCATATTAATGCAGTTTGGAAGAACCGTGAGCCATGTTTTAAGATTCCTGTGCTATAGTGAATTTTTCATCTTAAGTAAACATGTTTGAATATCCCTTACCTTGTCAGAATAAATTATGCTCAATTTTATTTAAAGACTACTGCTACCAGACTAAAATATTCTTGCTAGCCTTAAAGTATTAGTTTCCTAGATGGTACACACACACACACACACACACACCCAAGACTCAAATCTGTCTTCCGAGTTTGCCATTGTATTCTCTATTCTCTGCTGGATTTGTCCAGTTGGACAGGTCCCACGGCCCCCAAAGTCCCTCTGCATGTTAAAAATTGAGATTACACCTACCTTTTTATTAGTTTCCATTTATCGAAAAGATTGAATATGACATAGGAATTTAACAATTTGATCAAAAGTTCCATATGTTTTGATATTTTTAGTTGTTGATGGATATCATAGACAAAAAAGATATTTCACAATTATATCTGCATCAAATGTAAAAATACTTCACTGGCTGTATGTATAAAAACCACAAAATATAATGTTTAATTAAATCCATCAATTATTCACAAATTTTTTAAATTAGACTAGCAAATTTCTACCTTCCTAGATTTTAATTGGTAAAAGCAAACTAACCAGAAGGTACCGTACTTTGTATTTTTGTTTATATTTATATTTATTTATTTATTTATTTATTTAAAAAATCACTTTAATTCATCTCTCCCCACATTACAAACTGTCAGTCAGGCAGTGGAATGTGCTGTGCTCCACATTATAACACTGAGCCTGTAATCGCTGGTATCAAAATATACATCTGTGCCACCATAAAAACCTGTGTCTGCTGCCCCTCATGTCTTACATCAGGTATGAAAAATAATAAATACTTACACCCTTGTCCTTCCCCAACATGAACACTCAGGGGTCCGGGCCCTGGGAAGTGGGCCGGCCAGCACGAGGTCTGTGCACAGGGAAGCCCCTGGGACCGGGAGTGCAGGACTACACAAGGTGAAGGACACAGCTAAAACTCACAGGCTGTTGTTGCACCTTAAGGGTCCCAGCTTTATAGGCTCCCAAAAGACAAGAAACTCTGCTTCAAAATTTTCAGGAAAAAAGAAACCCTGAAAATTTAAGAGCCCTTGTCCTCCCAGAGAGAGAACAGGTTAGGTGTAAGGCATCTGGAGGCCTCAGGCCTGGGGCTGTCTAGGAAGGGCCCAGCTCCTCAGTAGCTCCCTCTGGGCCTGCCCTGGAAACTAGATCTTGCCCTGCAATTTAAGTACAAGAAATAAAATTAAAAGTACAGTATACAAGGTCATATAGGGAGGAAATTTAGATTATACTCATACAATTTTTATCATCTTGTTAAGTAAAAAGTTACTTAAACTATTTCCTTTGCATATAAATGGAGATTAGAATCTTCCTAGGCACAGATGTCTGCAACTGCATCAAAGCACAACACAGAGATTTACGATGAAACAAAGCTTCAAGCTGAAGAAGCACCACGGACACAGCCTCAGGGATCTCGGCCCAGGAGGCACACCTTAAGCCAGGGGTGGAAGAATCACACAGTTGATTAAAGGGAGGGTCAGGATGTCAGCAGACCCTATTCCTGCCAAGCCAGGCACATGATCCCTACAGGAGGCTGTCTGCTCAGTCTCCAAACCCGTAAGCATTTGCTACTGCAAGAAGGCCCTGCCAGAGCAGTTGGTTTTAAGGCACCAGAAAGCTGATGGAGGTTTGGAACTGCCTACACTGCAGGCTGCAGAAGACATAGGCCAGGGACCAGGGAGGACCAGGCATACCATCCACATGTCACCAAGAACCTGAAACTGGCACCCTGACTGCTGAGGTGAGCAAGGTAAATTAGATTTAATTTTAAAAAAAGGTAAACTGATTTCTCTTTAAAAAAAAAATCTCTGATCTTTGAAGGCCACTTCAGCTGCTTTTAAAATGGCCATTTTCTGGAATGATGGAAGCTGTCACCAGGACCTCCTGGCAGGCCAGTCCTTGGTGGTGGGGCCTAGACGGTGGACTGGGAGAAGGACACCCACAGGTGGTGGTTCTTGCTCAGAAGTAGTTGTGCTGGTCAGTAAGCTCCTGGATGGCCTCCTCCACTGAACCCATTTGGATTGGTGTCATCCAGCAGACCCTATGGAAGAACTTGAACCCTTTGACAACTCTGCTATAGCTATAGAAGAGGGTCTTCAGGTCATCCTCAGATATGGAGGGCGGGATGTTGCAGAGGTACAGGATGGCTGAGAGCAGAAAGATGTTCTGGAAGTTCTTAGAGCCTGGCTTCCTGAAGCAGTGCAGGGGTGAGTTCCCACAGTCCTTAGCTGCACGTTCCAGTGCCTGGAGAGCGTGATGCCCACCAGCTTCCCATATAGATCGTGCTTGTTGAGGTGGCTCGTGGCCAGCAGGGCCTGGCTCCCACTGGCCATCTGCACCAGAGCATTCTCCTTCTTATTGAACAAAATCTTCACCTGCTGCACATCAACATGCACACCGAAAAGAATAAATAGGCTTTGGGGTGTAACTGTCACAGGGTTGAGACTGCTGACCAGAGGGACGGAATTTCCAGCCCCTGCTAGGCCAGGGGTGGCATCTGCTGCCACCACCAACAGGATGGCCAGAGGGGCCAGGGCCCCTGGCACATAGGGAACAGAGAGGTGTGCAGCTTGAGGAATGGCAAAGGTGGGAGGGAAACCAGCTCCTGCACAGGGAGAGGCCGACGTTATGCCAGGTGCACTGAAGGCAGAGGCCATGGTCTGGTCCAGTGAGGGCTGGCTGCCACCAGAGGGCCGGTGTAGTCTGTTCTCATCTTTGTTGCACTTGACAGTTGAGGCTCGTGAGCTTGGAAAAGTTGATGCAGAGTGTGCAGCAAGTGTTATATATTTTATATATTTTTAAAAAATAGATTAAAAGAGATAAAAATTCTCTACTTGGAAATTTTAAAAATAGTTTGGAAAATTCTATTTATAGGGTTTTTAAAAAAGTACTGTACATGTGAGAGTTTTTAAAAGATGATACACTGACTTTTTTAAACAGCCTAATCTCATAACAATGGAAACATTTCCAACATCTGTTTCCAACTGTTCTCTTCACAAATTTCTCACAATCCGCAGTCACCTTCTCACTCACTGTTAGAATGTCACCTTCAAATTGGAGAGAGTTCTGTTGCTCTATATATTTTTTGAAAAGCATACTAGTGATACCTATTTGTTATCACAGAAAAGGTCCAAAATATTAAAATGCTTCTGCTTTTTAGAAAAGAAAACCCTGTAGTATTTGATCGCTCTCTTAAGTGCTTTGATTCCAGATACTCTGTGGGAAGCATGTGGGACAAATATTTTCAAGGCTGTTCCCCATCCGATATAAAGCATTATAAAGTATCCAGTCCATTCTTGTTTTTATAGGAGTGATGACAGCAATAGCTCCCATTGCACTTCGCGCAATTCCATTTTCAACTTCCTTCCTGTGTTGCTTCCCTGTGAGACTGCAGCCAACTGCATTCTAGGGCCCATGTGAGCTCCCCCGAAAGCCCTTCTGTCGACATTTCAGTGAGTGCAGGGGCCCATCACTGTTGCATTCACAATACATTTGCTAATATGTAAAGAAGTCATTGACTGTGGAGGAAATTTCTTCTCTGATGCACTTTTTAAAATTGGCTAATGAAAAAGTGTCACAGGCAAATACGAGAATGGCTAAGATCACCAGCACTGGATGCAGAGTGTACCCATGTTGACTCTTTACTGGCTTTACTGCTTACTACCTGAGTGACTGGAAGGGTTCAAACAAGTCACACCAAGATGTGCCTCTGTGGTATGCAGATTATTTTTGAGCTAAAGGCAACTGAAACCCTACGGGCTCAAAGGAAACTCTGCCTCTTCTTAACTACCTAGAAGAATTTGAATTAGGGGCCTTGCTCATAATAAAAGATTATCATAAATAACCTTTTCTGACCTATCTACATGGCAGGGCAAGCTACTAATTACCGAACATCTGCTCTTCTTATTTTCCTGCAATCACCCTCTGAAACCCAAGGTGACTTACCTCACTCCAGCTCAGAACGTCACACATATCCCATTTTAACTTTCTGGCTCTAAACCTCTCATGTATGCGGGGTTCCCGTGCACATGCAATTACATTTTATTTTCTCTTGTAGATCAATGGTCTCATGTCAATTTAATTTTTCAACCAGCCAAGAGAACCAGAGGAAGGAAGGGGCATTTTTTCCCCTTTCCCTATAGATTCAGCCCATTACTTCCCCTCTCTGTGCATCAGTTTCCTCATCCTTAACATGGAGCTGATACAGCACTCATCTCATAGGGTTATTATGAAGACTAAATAAATTAACTCATGCCAAGAGCTTAGAATATTTTCACATTAATGTTAACTTAGGTTTTAGAAAATACTATAAACAGACATGTTAGAAAACACTTCTATTTTCACTCAGCTGTACAACTTTTCTAATGCCTATTTCATGAACATTTTAGTAATGCTTTTTGTGAAGTTTTCAATAGTATTTGCTGAAAAAAGAACACATTTCAATCTGTTGTCATGTGGTTTCCTACATATTTTTTTAACGATGTTTGACCATAGCAGGAAGCAAAAGGAACACATGTTTTGCTAACAGCACAAGACTTTTCTACTTTTGTTATAATGTCAGAAGCCTCAAGAGAGCCTTCTCACTTTTTATCATAGTAAATGTAGTCTTAAATATCATAACTTTAAACACAACTGTAAAAATCATAAAAGTTGTTTTCATATTCTGAATACTTATTTTTCAACAGCTTGATTGTCCTGGTGGCTTCATATTACCATTAACTAACATTTTGAGGCAAATTTTAAACTTGTTGTGAAGTTCATTACTACTAATAATTAACATAAGTCCATTTTTAAAGCTGTCTTTTTGTTAATTTCTCTTTTTGTCAACTCTAGAGAGATTTACATTGTTTTTGCCTCTTACACAATTAGTCAGCAAAGCACTTATTCTAAGAATAAGAGAAGCGTCAGTGTTGTCCTTCCCTCACTGTTCTGGACTTGCCTTGTTGGCTGTAATCTTTAGTTCCTTTGAAAGAAGGGTTTTAAGCCACTTTTTGGGTTTTGTAAGCATTAGTTTTGCTAAATCCAACTGGGGCATGGTTTGTAATTCATCAGGTAAACTGCAGCACACCCCACACCTGGGCCTCTGAGCCAGGAACCTCCCTGTCCCCTCAGGAAACCATGGGCATCTGGGTCAGTGATGTTACCACTGTCCGTCCAAACACTTGATTGATATTGAATAAAATTTATTTAATTAATTTGAATTAATATAGTGGTATAATTTATGTGAATGGAAATCTCCGTCCTACTTACAAGATGCTTTCAACATAGAGAACTAGATAAGATATAATAACAGACTTTCTTTTATTTAATCTTGATTATATCTTTCCATTACTATTTAGTCCCTTATACACCCATCCCCCCAGCAATCAAGACTTTCCCAACTTAGTATTGTTAATACTTTTCAGTAGAAAGGGCTAATCATTACATGGGTGGGCTTTCACCAGTCTACCATGGGAGGTGATATGTGTGTGGTAAATTTTATAAAATAAGAGCCCAGGGTCCTGAGTTCTAGGTCTTCTGGGATCCTGATGACTTACTTCATCTCCCTGGGTCTCAACCCATCATCTGTAATGGGAGGCAGTTGGGTTAGATGATCTTGAAGGTCCTTTGTAATCTAACATTTATCAAGTCAATTCCTATCCTGCTGGTCTCACCTAATTTGATAGTTTCTTTGTTTGTGGTATTTTGTAAAAAAGCCTAAGCTAATGGTAAATTCATAAATAGATGTTATTCACCCTAACTCTTATTTTCTGTGAAATATTTCTTTCTCTCTGTTTCTCTAAACTTCAAATACCAAATCAGTAGGGTCAGTATGAGCTCTGCTAAAGGAAAAAAACTTGTAATGCAAAGCAAACAACCCCCTTGAAGAGACACTAAAAGCTCAACTCTCTGAAGGAAGTCTAAAAATATTAATAAATTGATTAAATCTGTAAAGAATTTCTTAGAGGTTCAAAATTTGGTGCGAATCTCATTTGTAATTAAAATATTATCTTCTCCTTTTACTAACTTTACAATAATGTTGCTCAAACTAAAAGGTTAGACAAGTAAATATTTGCCTATGAATACCACATTCTGAGTGTTCCTACACAAATACACACACACACACACACAAAACCCACCAAATTAAAAATTGTTGGAGTTTAGATGTTTCCTGAATTCAATTCCATTGTTCTCTTTAATCCCACCCTGACCAGTGCTGAATCCTGTGCTCCAGCTGTGTGTTTAGATATATAAGTATTTAGAAAAACTATGCCATCTAATTTTCTTGAAATGTTGAGAGCAAATGTGACAAATAGTAAGAATAATTACTTAGAAAAAATAATTAATTGAAGATTTTGTGCCACAGTTTATCATCAAGGATAATAACAGTGCATCTGAAACCTGTATAATTCTATTAATCAGTGTCACCCCAATAATAGATAGATAGATAGATAAATATGATAAGTCACAGAGAACACCCTGGGTAAGATGATTGTTAGGACTTGCCTTATCCCAAGAAACCAACTTTACATTTCTCTAAGCATCATTGAAAATTTGCAAAGTAGGGTTAGAAAACTTAACAAAAAGCAAAGGGGTTTTTAATGTCTCAGTTTATGGAGTTTGGTGGAGAATAACAGCTAATATTTACTGGGAACTCATGGTGTCAGGTAAGGTTCTAAGCACCTCATATGAATTAATTTATTTACTCTTCATAACAATCTTACGATGTGAGTACCAGCAGCTCATATCAGCTATATGACTGGACCTTATTAATTTCAAACGCTGAGGCATTGCACAGCCTGCTAGGCACAGTATATTGACTGAGGGTGAGAGGACCCTTTCAAGCAAAGTTAATGTAACAAGCAAGTGTGACATTAGAACCACTTGCCCAAAACTGCCCCACTTTTCCTGTGACAACATCAATCCATTTATGTATAGCACCAACCACAATTTATTCTGTTTAAAATTTATCCCTTGTTTCAAAAACAGCATTTCATCCTGTCTGCTGGAGGTAAAACCTAGTCATTTCATGTACATCAATATAGCTTATGTTACAGAAAGATGTCCATTCACAGTGTGCTTCTGTTTAAAAGCTTTCTGTTCCAGAAGATAAAACAGGGGTGGGCGAATGGAGGTTTACAGTTGTAAGTACATGAAACACAGTTTATCCTTGTTTTTTTTCTTTCCCTCTGTCCTTCTTTCCTTCCTTCCTTCCTTCCTTCTTTCCTTCCTTCCTTCCTTCCTTCCTTCCTTCCTTCCTTCCTTCCTTCCTTCCTTCCTTCCTTGTATTATTTATTAACCTCTTTCTTCCCACCTCTGTATATCAATATTGAAAGACAGTCACCTATCATTCTCTCTTGAATATTGTCGGGTGCTTTTTAAATGCACTGAGATAGATCCTAGACTGAAATTTTTTGTCATATAACTTTTTTCCTCTTACATGTAATCTTTACCACAATTCTTTACCAAGAAATATATGTTTCAGTCAGTTTTTCAGATTTGTTTTCAAACCTAAGTCTTTGATCCACTTGGAGTTTTTAAAATTCTCAACAATAGTGCTTAAATCTGAAGATATATATTTCCACACACTGGGCCAATTAACATTAATAACAGTAACCATTACAACTTCTCTGCACAACAAAGAGAGTTTAAATTCCTTTGTATTGAAAATTTATAATAAACAGCATAATCACGTGCTTCGGAGGAAGGTAGAAAACACCAGAAGCTCCCTGGTAGCTTCTGTCTCTGGGCATGTTTTTAAATTTCATAAGGGAAGCACCCAAAATACACAGGATTGGTGTCAGCAGCCATACATTATGACATACATTGAGTTTCATTGATCTTTTGTCTCCGATCTGTTTATACAAGAATGGAGTCTATGGAAGAAAAAAGATCCTTCTCCAAGTGTTAGAAATTTTAGTCAGAAGAGTGTTGAACTGAATTAAATAAAACACTGTTTCTCCACTGACACACCATGTGCTGAAGGACAAGGCAGCTGCCATGATGTTGTTAGAGCTGTCCGTATCCTAGCGACCATCGACTCACGAAAAGAACCACCTCATGATGAAATCTACTTCCTACACACAAAGCTGGTCTTTAGCACCATGACAGGCTATTCTGAATGGAAGAAGATGGTAGGTCTTTCCTCTGAAAGGCCTTTTATGTCCTGCCATGGAGAGGCAGGTTTGCAAATCACTGCATACCATGGATCACTGTCACATCAGTCTGCTGGGTCTCAAATGCCTTAACACTCACACAAATTCCAGTGCACTGAGTATCCTGGGAAATACTTGGAAACCCTGGACACTGAGAGACATTAGTATGGTTAGCCAAGTTTGGGAAAATCAGAAAATTAAGGTCATAAGTGAGAACAGACTCACAAACCAATTCAAACTCCAGGCTTAGAAAGAAGGTCAAAGGTGATGAGAGCAGAAGAGTCTGCCTTATATTTAGCTAAACGACTGAACTTTCTATACATTACTAATTTCCAGCATCAATGGCAAGCTTTGAATGATAACATAAAGGAAAAAACTCCAAAAGAAAGACATTCACATGCATTATTCCAAAATTGCTGTCAAAGGTTAGTAACATTGTCTATATAAAATAAAGTAGAAACGTCTTTTCAAATATAGTGAGATCTTTCAAGAAGTATAAATGTCTCTTCTATTTGATGTAACTTTTTTCTTTTTCTACAGATGACAAAAACATTGCCAATTCTTTGAGGCCTGGATCTCAGCCACACCTTGCTGTGGGCCCCAGCAAACGCGACAGCTGGGGACAGGACTGGAATGGTCTGCTGCAAAGCCACTGTTAACACTACTGCTCATAGAGAATCTATACAAAATGAATCTGCCTTCTTTGTTCATTTAAAATCTGGTAATACCAAAAAAATCCGGTAATACTTCCTTCATGGGGAGCAGTGTTATCATTCTGGATAAAGTACTGATGGATGTGAGGGCAAGGAAGAAATTGACAATGGGGACGGTCAAGGTTTTCATCGTAGTTTTGTTGCTGTAGTTCCTGGCTCCTTCTTAAAATTAATTCTAATTCTAACACTAGAAACTATAACATAATTAAACTAACATTTTGTTCCCTAGCGGTAGGATTTCTCAAATTTGGAGTAATAACTAAACTAAAGTCAACATTTTGCTGCTTCATAGAATTTGAGAATTTCTTGAAAAATATTTAGAAATTCTTTGAACAAAAGTACCTTCTTTAAAACTAACCTGGACACTCTGAAAAACCTCTCCAATGCAGTAGTTGAGTCTTTAAATTTTTTGTTCACAACTAGTTTACAAAAATGACCTCATTAAAATAATTGCTGAAATACCTTGGATCAGGCAATTTACACATATTGGAAAGTTACTGGTTTCTTCTCCTACCTTTCTCCACTGTAATCAAAGTGACTAAAGGTTAAGAACATTGAACAGACTTTTGAAGGCTTATTTACCAGGTAAGAAATTTTTGATACCTTTTGTCCGAAGGCTAATGTTTGGTTTTTTAACTATCTGGATTTAGGGACAACATATAAATTAATCTAAATAAACTGGTACAAAGAAATCTACCGAGTCAATGACAAAAATAAGAGAGGAGACATAGTGAGTGATTCACAGTCCAAACTATTTGATACCTCTAATAGTTGACCACCGACTGAGGAATATTCTGCCTCTCTCATCCTCTCCCATTGGTGGTTCTCATCTGACCTCCTCCACTTCTGGCCACACCACTGTGAGGCCACAGTGCTTCTGGAAGTCAGTCCGTCTCACCTGCCATTCTTTGTGCCATTTCACCTAAAACATGGGTCTGGCCTCCTCATTTTCCTCAGTACAGGATCAACCTCTAACTTTCAATAAGACCCTCTTTAAGGAATGGGTATAATAGGAGAGAACAATACAGAGAATACCTTACAATCTGTGGGCAACACCAGATCTATGACAGTCTATTTTGACGTCAGAAAGAAAGCCTCCCTTCCTTTATAAAGGAACAGCAGCATTCCTTCATAGCCTGAGCATACAGGAAAATGCCCTCTCTCCAGATAATTCCTCACCAGCTGGGACCTACCTTTGAAAAGCTTTGCTTCTGTCTTAAAATTAACATTGTCCCATTGTGGAGCGAAAAAAGAAAAATTTGGTTTAAAAATCAGTGGACAGAATTTTCTTCCAAGAAACAATTGTTTTTTTTTATTAAAACAGTTCAGTATGCTATTTTGTAATTTTTAGGTATTCTTTTTTTATTTAAAAAGGAGGAATCTGCTCAGGAAAACAGAATTGGAGGAGGAGGAAAGAATCTAAAATATTCTGCATGTATGCAGGTCATCTGAAACAGATCAAGGGGGTCCAGAAAAGAGGGCTCGGTGCAGGTCAACCTCACCAAGGTCAGCCAAGAAGGCAGAAGGCTGGCACCTGAGAGAGATGGCTGGTAAGTCTTCCCACAGAGAACAATCACGTAAAATGTAAGAACAAAAATGAATTAAGAACAAGAATGAAAAATAGTTCTAGTTGTTTGATGTGCTGGATCAGGGTGTAGCCAGGATTTTTTTTTTGGCCCCCAAATTTCAGTTAAAGTCTGTCCCCTCATGATTCATAGCACTGGCTCTTTCAGGAAGTAAACCAGGTGGTGTTGGCATGAGGTTGGGAAGTGCAGGGAAGGGATGGCACGGGGTGGAAGCAAGACACATGGAAGGTCAGCAGTTCAGTGGGAGAGCCAGCGGGTACACAAGAGCTTCCCCGTCCACGTCAGCATTCCCACCTCCAAAAATCCTCTGTCTTAGGAGAGACACGGGGTTTCCTCAGGACACAGCATGAAGGCACAGGCCATTTTTCTTTTAAAATCCTAGATATGGAGACTCCAGCACCAAGGGCCTTGCTTGGAATTCCTGAAACCGCAGCCCATCTTTAGGAGTGTGGTCTCTCCTTCTAGTCCTTGTGAAAGACTCTCAGCACATTTTATTTCTTCCATTATATGCTCTGAGAAAAGTCATTCACTACAAAGAACTCCCCTTTACTTAGGAAAAAGAAAAAAGAAAAGGCAATCCTTTTGCTTATCTCTTCCTGCCTAAGTGAAAGGAGCTAAGAGCTAAGAAAGATAAAGCATTTATTCCATCATTTTACTGCTTCTCTAGAACAGTCTCTCCCGAGTAGAATGTGTACTACTTACAGACTATAAGAAGGTTCACTATTGAATGGAAAGAAAATATTAGAAATATTTTGTATAGTGTAATGTTCATAATAGTGTATATATAATAGGTGTATATATACTCACATCCAATATGTCCAATTTTAATTTTTTATAGAGGGAATAGAGCTTGGAGACTACTAATATAAAAATAAAAACCATTCATACTAAACAAGAAATTATTTCAAATGGATATTCATCAAGGCAAATTTTAAACCAAAGTACTCGTTCATTATTTTGATGGGAAACAATCAATTATTTGCTCTGCTTTGAACACAAAGAATTCTCACCATCTGACACCTAAATTGAATGTCATATATTTGAAAACTCCCAACTAGCCCCAAAATAGAAATTCATTTAAAGAATTGTTTTATATGCCCTCAACATCTTCTAAAAATTTTAGAGAAATAGGTTCCAAATATAAAGCAAAATATATATGAAATATAAATGACCACTTTCAAGTGTCTTGTTTTCACTGTTGTTGTCAAATAAAATTATTACTAGTAAGAAAGCCACAAGCATATTTAGTTTGCAGTCAGTGGAATTTTTTATCAGTTGATGTCCCAGAAAGACAAACAGTGGAGCTGCATTTCCACAAGGATACTTAATCAAGTCAGTTTGATAAGTTTTTGTATTTTTAACAAACATTACTTCTGGCTATAAAAATACAAACTATGAATGTTAAAGTTATCTTGACTACAATTTTTAATATTGTAAAACTATCTCAGAATTTTCAATGTGGTATTTTCCAAGTATAAAAAAAGTTTAATTATTATAAAGGAAACCAAGCCGCGTGTGGAAAATACTCATACAATTACCACCAGTAGAAATTATTTTAACAATGGTAGAAATGCTAACTGCAGCTAAGGCTTCCTGAATGCCTATTAGATGCCAGGCTCTGTTTTACGCACCCTACACGTACTGACTTAGTGGTCTCAAACTGTGGCTGCCCACTATGCCTGTCAGCATCACCAAGGGAAAATAAGAAAGAAAATGATGCTTGGATTCCACTCCTGGAAGACACTCTGACCCAGATGCGTTAGAGTCAGTATTTAACTAATTATTAATAGGAAAGGGGAGCAAAGGGACTGAAACACTGAGCTTAATAAACTGGGGACCATAAACCTGTTTGATCCACCAGGAAGCTACAGCTTCACACGCCAGGGGATCAATCAGGGCACTGCTCCACCAAGGGGATGGACACTCCTCCCTTCCTCTCTCCGGTACTGTATTCTTGGGGGGCTCAGGGAAGGTGCTAGACCACAGACGCCTGTCAGCTGGCTAACCTAGTGACCCACAATCCCTCCTGCAGCCAGCTCTCTGAGGCGTAGCCTGTACTTCTCCTTCACCCTTTATTTTACCAAGAAAGTTCATACAAATAATGCAGGTAGAGACAGCAAACAGGAACAGTTCCTTTTTTCAACAGGTATTTCTCCTCCAGGGCAAATAGGCTTAGTTCTGAAGCTACTTGCCAGCAGTTTTCTTTATTGCTCCTCTTGCCTACTGTAGCTCAAACAGAAGCTGACAGAATGCTCAGCTGATTTTTTTATAAAAGCGGGGGGACCAGGGAGGGGGATAATGAAAAGAAAACCCAATTCTGTGTTATCGCTTGGTTTATTCAGCTAGCAGTCACATGAGTGACAACCTTGCATAAAATTACCTGAATCTTGTCAGACCACAAAGCATTCTTTCTGCTGGGTCAGGCTGGCCAGAGGTGGTCTGTCTCAATGCCAAGGGTAAGAAATAAGGCAAGCAGAACTTAATGGCGGTGGGGGTGATGATGGCACCATATCTATTTAGAAAGGAGAAATACTATCCTCTGAAATGCAAGGGGCACAGGGTATGACCCAGGCAGTTATCAGCTAACATGAGACTCGGAGTGTAAAGTAGGTGGTTTAAAACAGGGACATGCAAGGATCAAGGGAGCAAAGAGGCAGAGGCACAAAGTGGCATTCAGACATTCCACATCACGTGAGGTCTCTGCCATGTCATCACACTGTTCAAATGAAGCATCTGAGGGTGTGATTGGATCAAAGAACTTCAGCCAAGATGTGGAGCCAAGAGGACGTTTACTGAGCACAGTCTGTTAGCCTCTGCACTGGGAGCATTTCACGTGGTATCTCATGTGATCCCTGCAACACTCCCGAAAGGGGAGGAGTTATTATTCCCCACAGTATTCCCGTATAACTGAAGTATTAAGTGGGTAGCGTGGATTTGAAATGAGATGTATTTGCTTCTAAAACCTGTATTCTGCCACTCTGACACAGTCCCCTTAACCCCTTCTCTCTGCCCTGGCCTTCAAGCTTACCTGGGGCCTTCAGCCCTATAAGGGCACTTCTGAGCCCCTGGCAGGTGTGGCCGGGAGCACAATCTCACTTGCGAGCGGGAATCGGGCTGTTTGCAGAGACTCTGAAGCTATGTGTAAAAGTTCATTTCTATGGGTTTTTTTTCCCTCTCAAGTTCTGCTCCTTGGCTGGCTCCCACCATCTCCCCTCACGTCCCAGGCAAATGGCAGTGCCTGATTCTAGTCATCGGCCACCTCCACTCGGAACAGTTCGCCCAACTCAGGGAGGTTCCAGTCCATTTCACACATCTGTGTCCAAAAGTTTTTACTTCTGCTTCCAACAGCTGAGCAACAGGCTTGGGAGGTCATTTTTGTCTTTAGTCATTCCCTTTTGTTGCTATTCTCTAAAACTCTGTGAGGAGCAGGTCAAGAAAAGCTTCCTCATTCATTCAGCAAGACTTGGTCATAGAGATCGTGAGAATTTAGCCCTTTCTTCCAATACCCTCGGGTTCTGCCCACCCGTTGTGCTCTAACAGCCAGTAAGACACTAGACAAGCTCTAGAGCATGGCCTGGAGACAGAGTCCTGAGATTCAGAGCAAGGGCACCTGACTTCCTCCCTGTAACTTCCTTCATGCGGAGCCAGGGCAGGAGCCCAGTGCCAGCAGTCTGGCTCAGAACTGCTCTCTTTGCTCCCACTGCTCTGTGCTGTCATCCAGAGATTTTTCTCCTGTACACTTCACTATGATTTCCTCAGTTTACCTCTTGTGGAGAGCCAGATCCCTTCTCAAAAGGGCAAAATGACAAGAAAGGAATGTCAGGGCAGTGCATGCTGTAACGGATGGAAATGGCTGCCATAAAAATGAATCAAAAGTGAGAGAGAGAAAGGTTTATTCAGGCAATGCCCTGAAGTGGATTTTTATTTTGCATTCAGTAGAAATTCCCCCTTCTCCTGAATTAAAAGGCCACTTAATGTGGAGGGGCGAGTGGCATATCGGCATTTCTTAGCAGTTGTCCAAGTTACAATGCACCTGTTACCAAAAACCTGGAGCGGGGTCAGAGCTTCAGAAAGGGAAGAGTGTGTGGGGGGAGGGCGGGAGGTGTAAGGTAAAACGTAGCTTGGCTTTCAGAATAGAATCACGTTTGTTCCCAATTCTCACCCATTTTTTCACTGATTTTTTTAGGAACTTTGGAGTTCTCATACACAGTTATTAGAGGGTGTTTCTCTTTGTGCCTTAAAGAGAGATAGTTTTTTTAAAAAAGCACCATCTGTTTCCCCAGTTTCCAATAAAAAGCTGATCAATTAAGTGTTTAGTTACTCCTTATGTCATAATAAAGACATGAAAAGAAATGTTTCTCTAGTTTAAAATGAAACACATTTACCCCCACACAGTCTGAGAACCCAGAATTTTTATAGCTGGTAGCAGAGTAGCTCTAACAGCCAGTGAGAAGCTACACAAACAGTAGAAAACAAAAATTAAGCAAATATACACACCCAAAGGCAAATCAGAAAAAAAAAATGCCTAACTTTACAAGACAAAATGAACAGGCAGCTGAGGGCAGTTCCAGGAGGATATGAATTTGGTGTAGTGGAATTACTTACCCACACAAGCAGAATCCCCATTTCCCGAGGGGCAGTTCCAGGGCTGGCGTGCTGAGACACTAACAAAACTGAATTTAAAAGCTACTGGCAACAGAATGACAAGGAAGAACAGCATGATCTTGATGGGCTTGAACTTTCAATAGAAAATAACTTGACTTTGGTGGAGCATAGCAAGGTGTGTGTGTCCAACCCCAGGCACGCTCACCGGGCTTGGCCTTCGGCCCTGGGGCATTTTTTCCTGGGCTCTTTCCTGTTGCCCTCCACCTCCTTCTGCTTCAACTCAAGACAGTGTCCAAATGCAACCTAAAAGGGACACTCTAGGAAAGATTTCTTTATCTAAGTTTTTGGGAAACCAGTAAGAAATACCTGACATCCTTATGACACATTTCGCAATTTATCCTGCATACTCTGGAGGCTGACTTCACTGTGACAGATGGAGAGAGCAGCGGTAAAGACTTGAGGGAGAAAAGAAAAAAAAGGAGAGAATTGGTGGAAAGTTCCAACCACGACCCTTGATGAAGCTGAAAGAAGAAATATGAAGATCCGATTCCTCCCCAAACACAGTTTCTCTTTTTGAAAAGTGGAATGACTCTCCTTTCCTTTTTAAAGCCCTTTTGGCTCCACCTCCTCTTCCTTTAGTGACACTTGAGTGAGCCTCTGTTTGCAAATGCGAATGCGGCAATTCCACCCCACAGGAAAGCAGGGCCGGCTGCCAAAGAAGAGATAACTGGCTACTCACCATAAATATTCTGGGCAGAACCAGGGAGAGAGCAATTAGGGCACTGTGGGGTTGCTCCTGGTGTTCTGCAGGTACCTGCTGAATATTAGCTGTGTTTTAGTATCTTGAAGGATGGAGACAAAGTTAAACCATGATGTATAATCTATGGAGAGCAACACTGCTAATAATTCAGGCTTCCAGTAATTGATCCTTCACTTGAGCAATATGACAGAAAACTTACCTTCAGTTCACTCTTTGAACTAAATGTCAACGCTGGTGCTCATTCCTGGAGCGCAATCTTTTCTCTCTCGCCTGTATATTTTATAGCGGAATTTGAAAGATTATTCTTTCCAAATCAAAGGGAAATCCCTGGAGCCAAATGAAGAGGAACAGTGTGCACAGACACCTTTTCTTTCAGCACGTGCCTAAAAAAATATCGCAAGGGGCCAGGAGTGCAGGGAAAGGAGTGGGTTGTTATTATAGAACCGTGTTGGAAAAAATAAGCTAATAGCACAAAATCTGGGAAGCAGTGAGAATCCAGCAGAGCTAACTGCTGTTCCTTCCTGAACAATGTAGGCTATCTTCTCACGCAGTGATAGAAAACAAAAGCCTGAAGTATCGATTAGCTGTCTCCTTGACCTCTTTCTACTTGGAGCAGCAGCAGCACTTATTTCTTCAGAAGTACCTCCAGGACCCCAAAACATCCAGCTCAGGCAAACCGTTTGCACCAGATCTGATGACAATGGAAGTTTCTACCAGTTTACTCCATCCTGGAAAACAGCCTGTCATTTAAGTTGCCCAGAGGTAGGGTTCTAAGTGCTGGTCAAAATGTAGATAGAGTGATAGTCACAGAAACAACAGTCACACCAGCGAACACCCGTTATGGAGGAAAACAGGAACTAGTCCAAGCCTTCTATTCATATTTAATTCTGCCCTTATCATTCCTCAAATACCGGGGTCACTTTTCTGAAACAGCTAAAGTCAGGATTTCTCTGATTTCAGCTGGCCTCTGCCAGGCAGCTTCCAACCCTTACAGGAGAAACAGACCCAGGGGGCAGCAGAAGTCCTGTGTGGGTGGAGGCGGGGCACATAGAATATTCCATTGCTTTCTGGACCTCATTCAGACTCAAGACTCAGAATGAGTGTCCTACAAATAACCTGTACTACATTACTAATAATGTAATGTAGTACAGGTTATAACCTTGCTAATAACCTTCCCCTTCAGCAACATTCATTGCCAGTTTCATAGGTGACAGCAATAGAAGTGGTTTAGAGCAGTTGTCCCCAAACTTTTTGGCACCAGGGATCGGTTTTGTGGAAGATAATTTTTGCATGGATTGGGGGCAGAAGGGATGGTTTCAGGATAATTCAAGTGTGCATTACATTCAAGCTGACCTCATCCTGCGCATGCAGTTTCCTAACAGGCCGGGATTGGTACCAGTCCATGGCCCCAACGTTGAGGACTCCTGGCTTAGAGGACAGTCAAATATCTAGCTGTCAAGAGGAGAATAACAGGAACACAAGTATGAAATAATCCACCACTATATTCTGTTTGGATCTGGAATCTCTCATATTATTTGGGGTTGTAGAAAGGCAAACTTTCCTAGTCACATATCACCTGGGCTAATATTGTCACACATGCCCCTTAAGAGATGACAGACTCAACATGGCTGTTGGTAGAAGCTAAGACTGGTGACTGATATGAAATATCAAACCCAGCTAGTCCACAGACAAATCAGGATTGCCTGCATAGCTAACCAACAGACAGAGCCACCCTCTTTGAAAGGACTTTCAGAGATATCTAATAAATCTATATTCTTCTAGATAAAGCTGAAACTGTCCTGGGCAAATAAATGTCCGTCTTATTTTAAAGTCGCTCCAAAATATGTTAAAACTTTATGGGTTTGAGTGGCCAAACACATTTTAGTTTCTTAGGTTGAATTAAATTAATGAATTCATTCATTGAACAGCTATATATGACAGGACACTGTGTGGAGTTCAAGAAGTAGAATTCAGGGTTCCCTAAGTTCAAGTTGACTAACAACAGCAAAAAGTAGTTTATGAGTACCAGCTAACAAATGGCTGGTGACCAAATATTCTGGGGGTGTCCTAAAAGAAGGGGGAATTGCAACAAATTTGGTGGACTAGAACATGCAGCAAAGCTTCGTGTGATAATTAGGAAGCCTCACATCGGCATGGAGAAGAAGGAAGGCCATGGATGTGGAACAGGAATGGACAAAGAAATGAAATGCTCAGTTATTAAATCCTTAGCTCCTGAGGGCACACTGCTGAATGGGAGGAAATCCTGTTGGCAGGTCAGTAAGAGAGTCAGTAATGGCAAGGAGACAGCTCTGAATGCTCTTAGGTGTGAGTGAACATCAATAGAAAGGAGGCTATTGGGAGACGCGTTTATGTGACCTGGTCATCATTCTTATTGTTCAGATAAAATTTCCCTGTTGAAGCACAAAGCACCCTTTTCTCCTTGGTTATATGTTTGCTGTACAAACATCATCATCATCACAGCATTAACAGGTTGTCCCCAATGTGCCAGGCTTTATTCACATCCCTTCCAACCCTCAACTCTGCCTTGCAAGGTGGATGTTATTGCCCATTTCACAGGATGCTGAGGATCAGGAAGGCTAAGAAATTTTCCCAATATCTGACATATTTATAGAGTGTATGAACTCTGAAGTCATTATTCTCTCCTTATTAGACAGTGTTTTTGGTCAGAATAAATAGGCTGGGACATCATTAAAAGAAGCAGAATTTATACTGTACATGTGGCTATGACTATAGGAACCAGAAGTGACAAGGCAGTGCATTTTGATAGGAATAACTATCAGCATTAACATCCACCTGCAGAAAGAGTACACAGGCTATTTCCTAGGCCACATCTATCATGAATATCAAGTGTACAAGACAGTTCCTATAAGATTTTCAAACATTTTCTTGTTTATTAGAGACAACATTGTTGACATGTGTCTGGCATTCCCATTATTCATGAGTGGCAGAAACTGCAGTGGTACTAAGGGAAAGTAATTGAGAGGGCACAGGAGCCAGCTACAAAGGGCAAATTATAATGTATCAAGATATTAATGCCGGTTGTAAAAGTTTTATTGAAAAAGAAGAACAGTTTTTCCCCTTGGTATTCATCCACATGGGTTGAAAACTATATCCACAAAAAAAACGGCATGAATATTTATAGCAGCTTTATTTGTAATTGCAAAAACTGGAAGCAACCAAGATGTTCTTTAATAGAAGGATGGATAGGCAAATTGTGGTACATCCATACAATGGCATATTATTGAGAAACAAAATTAAATGAACCATCAAGACACTAAAGGCACGAGAGAATCATAAATGCATATTGCTAAGTGAAAGAAGCCAGTTTGAAAGGCCACATACTCTATGATTCAATCAACATTCTGGAAAAGACAAGACTATGGGGATAGTTGGAGTCAGGGAGAGATAGATGAACAGGCAGAGCACAAAAGACTCTTAGGGCAATGAAACTATCCTGTGTGATATGTACAAGTAGATACATGTCATTCAAAATTAATCAAAACCCACAGAATATACAATGAGTAAATCCTAATGTAAATACAGACTTTAATTAATAACACATTAATATTGGCTCATCAAGTGTAACAAATGTGCTACACTAATTCAAGTTATCCATAATAGGGAAATGTGGTGGAGGGGAAGGAGAGGCAAATTTGGGGACTCTGTCACATTTTGCACAATTTTTCTGTAAACTTAAAAGTACTTTTACAAAAAGTAATCTATTAATTTATTAAAAGGAAAGTCACTGTCCAATTAAGTAATGCACAGATTAACTAATACCATGCTTCTGCCAAAGGCAATCAGATTTTTAAAAACACCTGGTAAATAAGACATAGAAGAGGAATCCTGCCCATGTTCCATTTTTCAGCTCAACCCACCCCTGTACCTAGGAAGTTGCCTCTGAGTAAGAGGAAAAACAAGACTTCAGAAACTGGATATATAAAAAGAAGACATAATTTATAATATATAATTTATACTTCTATGAGGCAACAACAGAATCTAAATCTTTTTTATTTTTATTTATTGTATTTTTCCATTACCATTTAGTCCCTTTGTATCTCTTCCCAGTAGTCACCACACTGTTGTCCATGTCCATGAGTCCTTTTTCCCTTTTGCTCAGTCCCTCCATCTCTAATATCCCCACCCCTTAGCTCTCATCCTGCTCTCTATGAGTCTGTCCCCACCTTCCTTGTTAGTTCAGTTTTGTTCATTAGATTCTACATATGAGTGAGATAATATGGTATTTGTCTTTCTCTGACTGGCTTATTTCAGTTAGCATAATGTTCTCCAGGTCCATCCATGCTGTCATGAAGGGTAAAGGGGAGCCCTTTTGCACTATTGGTGATAATGCAGATTGGTGCGACCACTGTGGAGAGCAGTATGGAGAAACCTCAAAAAATTAAAAAGTGAACCTGCCTTTTGACCCAGTTATCCCACTTCTGGGAATATATCCAAAAGAACCCCAAAAAATCAATTCAAAAGAACATAGGCACCTCTATATTCATTGCAGCATTATTTACAATTGCCAAGATATGGAAGCAGCCCAAGTGTCCATCAGTAGATGAGTGTGTAAAAAAGAAGAAAACTAAGTCTTTTTTTTTTTTTTTTAAAAAGCTCATTTTAGACTACATTGCATTTATTTACATAATCTCAGCAAACATGTTGGTTTGCAACCTTGGAAGTTCTCACCAGATAAAACCTGAAATTGCTCCCACCCTTTGACCCCATCCTCCAGGGGTCAGGGAGAGAACAAAGAAAGAGGCAGACCAGCCCAGACTGGTAAGTAGCAAGTTTTATTTTTGTTTTTTTATTGTTTGCTCTTGAAATGCAGAATTTTATTTAGAAACTGTTTAAAGTAGGGAAAAAAACCTTGTGAAGAAAGACCAGGTAGAAGATGGGTTCCCAATAAAATGATATTTTAGGCCAACAGAAGTGTAAAATACCACAAAAGAGAAAAAACACCACTCTTATTTGAACAATGCTAATTACTTGCATTTTTTCGCAATGTTAATCACTGAATATGGGTTCTCCTGTCGGGGAGGTTTGTCCTGCAGAGCCCCACTGACCATTTCGGGTGAGAATAAGTCTACCAAGACATGATCTGCTTGGAGAGGAAAGATTTCCTATCTCTCAAAGGAGAAGGGCCTTGAGCCTGTTCCTCTATGGGCTTTTATTGCACTCAATTTGCACAGGAATACAGGTAAAGTTCATCAATCACTGTCAGGCAGTAATGATCAAATAATAGATAACATTTGAAGAACTATGAGGGCTTATTCTGAGTCAGGGTCAGATAGTTAAAGGGCTATAAAACTTTGGGAAACAAACTCATTTTATCCTTGGACCCTTATCAGAAAATTGAGGACATTCTTAGTGAAGCAGGTTTCACAGGATTTTAGGCCTGATTGCCCCAGGGAACTGCCTGTTTCTGCCCAGGGCTACGCCACCATCCAGCATTATTTCAGGTTTAAGTCAGGCAGGGGAAGTAAGGCAGCCAGGAGATTAGGAGACTCCTCACAGACAGATGAGGACTCAGGCTATGTCAAAGCTGAGGGGTAAGGGTCCATCACACCCTTTTCCTAGAGTCCCCCAAGTCCTTCCCTGATGGCCCTTTCTCGACCATGCCTGTCTTAGGTCATCCCTCCCTTGAAGAATCTTACCCGTCATTGGCTAACCAGTCATCCATCCAGGGGCCAAGCAGGGTGAAGTAAAGGGGGCAGAGGTGGTGCCCCTACTGGGAAGATAAGCTTTATCTGCTTAGTGACTTATGGTCCCAAGGTCTTTTTACTCAGCCTTAACCATAGGGGGTTACAGCTTCTGAAACCAGGCAGAGTGGTTCCCAACATTCTCCTCCAATTTCCACACAAAGCAGCCACTGCACAACAAACTTATCACAAATACCTGCTTTCTACACACATTTTAGTACAAGCTAGATAGTTGGGAGCTTTAATAATCAAGGGAACTTATAGACAAGGCTTGAGCATTGCAAGTAGAGTTGGTCTCTGCACCCACCCATCAGAATCTTAAAAGCCTGAATAGAGGCCTTAACTAGGTCATTATTCAGTCATTTTTACTGTCCAGATGGTCTCAACAGCACAGTGCTCTCTCTGTCAAGGCTGTGCCTTTGCAACAGCTCTTTGTGGGAAATGGTGGGTGAACTGTATAATTCAAGGATGGGGGTGGGGGCAAGGGTGAAGAGCCTCTGATTGCAGGGGTCCAGCTCACAGGTCAATTGGTGGTCCTCCAAAAATGCCTCATTTGTCATTCACTCAGGTATTTTCAGTTCTGAAAATGTCAACGTTTAGGGAAAGAACTCTTGCTTTTCTATCAATCACAATACACCCTTTCCCCTGACCTTTGATCCTGCTGAGTCTAGAAGAAGCATAGTTCCGTTAAGTATATAGCATTCGAAGGCATGACAAGAGTACTAGAGATGCTATAAACTTCATGTAATTAAAGCTACTTTCTTAAAATTAGTGAAAACATAAACCGTAGTTGGCTGCTCTTCCTTTGCTCTTACTATATTTATAGAACTGTGAAATAGTATCTTCTTTCCCTTTTCTAAATTTCAAGGACTGAAGTTATTTGAGTAAAAATAATCATGGTCTACCACTTGAAACTGCAAAGATGTACCAAAGAGATTGTAGAGAGAAAATATTCGAGTCAATGATATAGTTTTTGAATTTCAAATACCAGAGAAACAAAATAAATTAAGCTGCTTTCATTTGATTTTCCCAGCCTGACTGGACCCAGATGCATTCATTATGTTTACTAAAGTAAATTTATATTAAGTGAACAGATCTTAAGTATAAATTACCACCAAAATTTCCCTTGTGTTCCCTCCATTTCACCCACATCCACAGGCAATCATTGTTTTGATTTCTATCATCATAGATTAGTTTGGTCTGTTCCTAAACTTCATGTAGATGCAATCATAGAGTAGGTTCACTTTGGTGTCTGACTTTTGTTCAACATGATGGTTTTTGATAGTCATCCATATTATTGTCTATATCAGTACTTCATTCTTTTTTATTGTTGGAAAGTATCCTCTTGTGTGAATATGTCATAATTTGTTTATCCATTTTTCTATTGTTGGATATATTTTTATTGTTTCTAGGTTAAGATCAATTAATGTTTTCATTTTCCTTCAGTTAATGTCTAATTGCTGGTTCATTGGGTAGGTATGTGTTTAACTTCATAAAAAGCTGCAAAACTTTTTCCCAAAGTGTCTGCTCCATTTTATACTCACTAGCAATACATGTGAGTTCCAGTCACTCCACATCCTCACCCCCATTTGGTATTGACAATCTTTTTAATTTTAAACATATTGGTAGGTGTGCCTTAATATCACATTACCATTTTAATTTGTCTTTCCCTGATGAATGGTGTCTGACCATCTTTTCATGTGTTAATTGATCACTCATGTATCTTCTTTTTTTAAATATATTTTATCGATTATGCTATTACAGTTATCCCATTTTCTCCCCTTCATTCCCCTCCACCCTGCACACCCCCTCCCACCCACATTCCCCCCTTTAGTTCATGTCCATGTGTCATAAGTTCTTTAGCTTCTACATTTCCCACACTATTCTTGCCTTCCTCCTGTCTATTTTCTATCCACTGTCTATGCTACTTGTTCTCTGTACCTTGTTGCCCTCTCTCCTCCTCCCACTCCCCTGTTGCTAACCCTCCATGTGATCTCCATTTCTGTGTTTCTGCTCCTGTTGTAGTGGTTTGCTTAGTTGGCTTTTGTTTTAGGTGTGGTTGTTAATACCTGTGAGTTTGCTGTCTTTTTATTGTTCATATTTTTTATCTTCTTTTTCTTAGATAAGTCCCTTTAACATTTCATATAATAAAATGGCTTGGTGATGATGAACTCCATTAGCTTAACTTTATCTGAGAAGCAATTTATCTTCCCTTCCATTCTAAATGACAGCTTTGCTGGATAGAGCAACCTTGGATGTAGGTCCTTGACTTTCATGACTTGGAATACTTCTTTGCAGCCCCTTCTTGCCTGTAAGGTCTCTTTTGAGAAATCAGCTGACAGTCTGATGGGAACTCCTTTGTAGGTGACTCTGCCTTTATCCCTTGATGCTTCTAGAATTCTCTCCTTCATTTTAATCTTGGCTAATGTAGTTATGATGTGCTTTGGTGTGTTCCTCCTTGGGTCCAACTTCTTTGGGACTCTCTGAGCTTCCTGGAAGTCTATTTCCTTTGCCAGATTGGGGAAGTTCTCCTTTATTATTTGTTCAAATAAGTTTTCCACTTGTTGCTCTTCCTCTTTCCCTTCTGGTACCCTATAATTAGGATGTTGGGGCATTTAGAGATGTCCTGGAGGTTCCTAAGCCTCTCCTCATTTTTTTTGAATTCTTGTTTCTTCCTTGTTTTCTGTTTGGTTGTTTCTTTCTTCCTTCTGGTCCACTCCACTGATTTGAGTCCCAGTTTTCCTCCCATCTCTATTGGTTCCCTGTGCATTTTCCTTCATTTCACTTATTGTAGCCTCCATTTTTTATCTAATTTGTGAGCAAAATCAACCAATTCTGTGAGCATCCTGATCACCAGGGCTTTGAATTGTGCATCTGATAGGTTGGCTATCTCCTCATTGCTTAGATGAATTTGCTCTGGGGCTTTGATTTGTTCTCTGGTTTGAGCCATTTTTGTTTCTGTTTCATTTATTTATTTATTTATTTTGGTCTAGTCATGGCTGTTACGTAGTGAGGGGTGGAGCCTTAGGTGTTCCCCAGGGCAGAGCAGCCTGGTTGCTGGGTAGTGATGCTGTATGTGGGGGCAGGGTCCAAGAGGGACCAATGGTGCTTGCTCTGCTCTCTCTTGGATTCCAGTCCGTTCTGCTGCTTCCCCTTTGACTGGGTTATCTGTGCACGAATGTGGGACCACCTGGTCAGCCAGCCACCTTGCGCGGCCTCACTGGGTCTGCACAGTTGCCACCCTGTACCCGGGGTCTGCTAGCCACTGCTGCCTGCATGCCTGGTCCACACCTCAACTTTTTCCTGCTGCGACTCCGTCCCTCTTACCCGTCTGGATGAATGGTTGTTGGACTTCTGTAAAGTTCAATTTTCTATGAGTTCTGGTTGTTTTCTTATTTCTAAATCTTTTTTGTCCTTAATTTTGGTTGTGAGAGGAGGCACAGTGTGTCCACTTATGCCTCCATCTTGGCCGGAAGTCTCATGTATCTTCTTTTGTGAGATGTCTATTCAAATCTTTTACCCATTTCTATATATTGGGTTTCTTATTTTTTTATTGACTTATAGAATTTCTTTATATATATTCTATATATAAATTCAGATCTATGTATTACAAGCATGTAAATATGTATGTGAGATTTATGTATTACAAATATCTTCTCCTGATCTATGGCTTGTCTATTCATTTTCTTAAGAGTGTCTTTTTATGAGCAGATAATTTTGATGAATCCAACTTATCAGTTTTTATCTTTATGGTTGCATTTTGTGTGTGCGTTCTTTCTAATAAATTGTTGCCAACTCTAATCTCTCAATATGTTCTCCAAAATTTTTAGGAACTTTCAGAATTTTAGCTGTTATGTTAGGAGTTTTGATTCATCTTTATTAATGTTTGTATATAATATGAGACTGGAGTTGAAGCTTATTTTTCTCCATACATATCTTCACTAAATATATAGTTCAGTTTGGGACAAACTGACATCTTAACAATAATAAATCTCCCAATCTATGAATATTCATGAAGGTCTTCTTTATCTCATCAATGTTTTTTAACTTTTCAGTGTAAAATTTTACGTACCTTTTGTTGTATTTATTTGTATATTGTTTTTTAAATGCTCTTATAAATACATAGTTCTCCATTTTTATTTTTGGCTGTTTATTGTCTTTTATAGAAATAAAATTGAATTTTACATTTAACTTTGTATCCAGCAAATGTGCTAAATATTTTATATATACAAGGAGTTTTTTCATTGAGTCCGCAATACCAGATGTAAAATTAGAAGAAAATACAAAGTCATGTTTCTCTCAAACCTCAGATATCTTTGCTTACCAGCAACCAGGAGTCACCATCAGGAGTAAGATCTGAAAGAAAAGTTTTTGTCTAATTCCTTTGGAAAGTAGGCATTAACTCCATTTTATGGAAGTTAAATCCAAGGTCAGAGAAGTTAAAGATTTTGCCCAAAGTCTCACGGTTATAAAGTGATGGAGATGGACACAAACTCCACATCTTTCTGACTCTAGAGCACATGCCGAACCCCTGCCCTCTAGAGCCCCTTTATTCACTAATAATGCTAAGGTGAGCACCCATCCCTCGTGCCGGCTCCTGAGGGCAGAACAGTGACAAGAAAATACGGGTCATCACATCCACCCTCCTTTTTTCTTTTGCCAGCTTTGGTGTCTTCCCAACAGTTAAAACTCCACCTGGTAAGGTCCCTTTGGCTGATGGTGAATGCCAGGATGTGTGTCATTTGAGAAATGAAATTGTCTTTTTTAGTGATCCATAAAGATGTGTCTGGAGATTATTAAAAAAAAAAAACAACAAAAAAGAGGTGGCCATTACATTAGAAAAATAGATATCCTGATCTTCAAGGAAGTTTAAATCAGTACTCAGCACAACAATCCCTGGAATGAATGCAAAATATTGGAGAAAGAAGAGAGGAAGAGATTTAGTCACCTTTGCTGAGACCAAGACATCCTGGAGCAATTTTTGAAACACTAAATCTCAGATCCTGTGATAGCTTAGCTGAATTAAATCCATGTCTTGAAAAGGATCCATTCTCTCATAGGTCACCTGTGGCTCCAATTTCCCTGGGTGCTTTTACGTATTCACTTTAGTCCTTTCATGAAATGTATCTGCCAAACCAAGAATAACAAAATTATGCAACTCTGGCATTTTGCAGAAGAAACCCTTTGTGTGCAGTATTTTTAAACTATGCACCAGAATCTGACTGCCTGGAGTTTGGAAACCAGCTACAGTCTTCATTCTTAATTCCCCCAAATGAAGGAGATTATAAAGAAAAATCAGGCTTACCATGAGTATATACAAAAATATATATATGGCCTCAATCCTCCCATCTGTACTGAGGCAGAAAGAAGAATTGAAATTTTGTATCTGGGTCTTAGTCCTCAGATTGTCCAAAATGTAATTTCTGGAAGAAGGGATCCACTTTGCAGTTATGACCAAAAGGAACAGAAGTGAGATTTGTGGTTGCCTGGCCCACCCACAGTATGACAGACTTGGGCGTGATTCCTGCATTATGTTCTTATTTTATATGTTAAGAAATGATATGTTGTTTCTCACCAGTTGATAAGTGGTTCAGTTTAATGTAACACATATGTTGATCTTGTATCAAAATAAATCTGACCTTTAATTAAGAGCCAACTTGCATTTTGTACAACTCTTTTAGCAAGCAATTTGGCAACACGTTTCAGAGCCATAAAAATATTCATAGGCGTTGACCATGTAATCTCACTCCTGGCAATTTCTCCCTAGAGGAATAATCTCTCCACTAAAAAAAGAAGTTATAATCATACAAATAGGTATTGTAATGTTATTCATAGCAGCAAAAATTAGAAACAGTTTTTATTGCCAGTAACAGAAGTAGTTAAGAAATTATGAGACTATAATATAATCATTAAAAAGGAAACATTTACCACAGAATTAATAGAAAAAAATACAAACTCTTATGATTACATTTATTATTTTGTATAACAAATAAACTCAGAAAATTGAAACTAGTTTATTTGAACAGGTGTGAGATTATGCATTTGCTGCCTTTTTAGTTTAAGATTTGTTGCTTAAAGTTGTAATTTTATGGAAGATTTAGTAAGATATCCACTGACCTTCAGGTGAAGATCATTATGTTCGGTTCTCTTATAATTTAAAATCTCTGCCCTCTGCCCTGCTGCTTCCGAGAGCGCTGTCCTTCCGATTGCCTCATTGTTAACAGGCAAATTACTGTTCGATTGCAATTCCTTTAGAATGGCTCCCAAGGCCTCATTGGTAAGGATTCTACATCCTAGTCTCAGTAGTTCATGTCAAGAACACTGGGAGTCCCAAACACACACTGTTTAAAAATGGAGACAAAATGATTCTCAGAAGGCAAATGGTTTAAAATTTCAAATCTCTATCTAGCCCACTGCTAGCAAATTACTTTCCATCCAACATATTACCTATTTCCAGCATAGGAAGAGAAGCACAAAGCCTTAACAAGACAGTTTTTTTTTCTTTCTGAGAATTACTAAGAAAGTAGATGTTTACTTGATTTAATTATTAAAACTAAGCATGTAAAGGTGCTTAATCAGTACTGTTTTATATGATAATTTTATATTTATACCTTACTTAACTAGTTTCCCCTCAGTCTATTTTTTGATGTGTATGTACAGAGTTACTAAAACATTTTCTTCAAAATTCTCTTTGACAGTATTTGGATTTGGCCCACTACTGTGTCTCTTCAAGATGGCACTTCCCATTCAGCTTGTCTGTTAAACACTGTTCCATGTTTCTCTTTTCTTCAAATAAGTGTTAAAGTAATAATGTAATGTGATTATGACCTTTTAAAACAAATTTCTGTGTGAAAAGTTTCATATGTAGCAAGGATGAGATATATAATAATCTTGGTCCGCATCTGAGTCTTCATCGAGAATAGTTGGTCTCTTGGTTCACCATTCTTTGAGGAAAAAATAAGTATCTAGAGGAGCAAACATTGCCCCCAGGAGGATAATCAAATCTGGATTATATTGGTGGAGGGATAAACTGACAAAGTCAGGGCTTTGGATGGGCTGCAAATTGAAGATTTTTGCACCTATAGGAAAAATTAATTTTTTATCTCCCACATTTGCTGAGAGGAGTACCCAAACATAGAAGCAAATTATTTTTTAATCTATTGATGATAATTCAAGTATGAAAGTTATAGGATCTGCTGGATTTGAAATGTATTTACAACACATCTGCTATTTATCTGAAGGGATTGGTGCACTGTGGGTTGTTCTTGCAGCACCACACGAATCAGGTCCTTCTGCACGAGCCAAAGAGTTCCTCTTCTCTGAGGGAAAAATCAGCTGCATTAATTAATGCATGATCGCATAACTGAAGGAACTCGTGCTGGCAATAGTACTGGATATTATAAATTGCTCATTTCCTTTCATGTCTCTTTAAAATTATGACTACTTGATGACTGGCTTATTTTTATTTGAAGTTAATTATGTCAGAGGGAGCTACTCCAAAGTGCTGCCGCCAGATTACTAAGTCACGTAACCAACCACACATCTTGTCAATACAGAGTTAGTGCCTGGCACAGAGCAGGCACTGAGTATATCTTTCTCAAGCGAAGAAATAAATGCCTAACAGGTTAAAAGTGAAAAGAAGCCGCGGAAAACCTCTTGCATTGTGCGTGTGTACACATGCGCATGCACCCCTAAACCACACAAATATAGACTCAAAAATCTACCTAATAATAGAAAAATCTTCCATGAAGCTGATGGTGGATTTTCCCCCATAGAAATCATCCCCTAAATGCCACATCAATCCAAGGGAAAACCCCGTCTGGTCATTTGGAAAGTTCTGAGACATCCCCAGGGAGAAGGGAGGTGCATCACTTCTACCCTAAAAGGAAATGAGACCACTGGGAAGGGAAAGCAAGGCACCATGTGAGAAGCCCTGTGACCCTACACAACCTCCCAGCTGCCCAGGAGCAAAGCCAATATGTGAATCTCAACCTCAAATGCCACCATGAGAGAGAGAATCTAGTGTGTGGCATCTCAGCCCCATAGCCAAAGTCACACCCTGTTTACTACCACAGCTGTCCCTGCTGTTCTTGGATGGGGACAAGGCGGAGGCCAGCTGAGAACAAAGTCGGAGGGCACAAGAGTGAATTTGGTGCCTGGACTCGCTAAACATTCAAAGAGACTGTTCTTTACTAGAATTAATCCATTTTAAACTAGAACTTCATTTGATGGCTCTGTTCCTATATTTTTCCAGCATGCCACATGGCTTGGAGCAATTCACATTCATTGTTCCTGTCCTTGACTTTCACCTGGAAGTTACTGACAAAGTCAAGAAACAAGGCAAGAGTTAGAGAACACCAAGTTCAAATAATAATAATAATAATAATAATAATAATAATAATAGAGTGCTGTGAATATGCTATTTATTCTGAAACAAATAAAGGAAAATTTTCAGCACCTAGTAGTCTATTTCACACCCTTTTTAATGTTCCTGAACACCTGGTTAATTGCATTCCTGAGAAAGGTGACGTTTCAGGGGCACCAAAAGAAGGGGGCACAGCTATTTCCCCAATCACGTTTCCAACCTGGTGCCAAGAATGTCCAGTTTATTGCTGAAGGAAATTATGTCACCTGAGATCCCCTTGGACTTCCTGCATTTGTTTTATGCTGATTATGCTGAGTCAGATTCTACTGGGCATTTAATCCAGCAACTCTTAACCAAATTCTGTCCTCCTGGTCCAACACCTGCCTTCAGGTAATTCACCTGCACAAAAGTGCAGAAACCTCAGTGCCAGTAATGGCCCTGACCTTGGATAAAATATTTATCCTTCTGGATGATGGTTTCCTTCCCTGTAAATTAAAAGATCTGTTCCAGATGAATTCTAAGGCGTGTTTTGACTCAAAGATGGTAAGTGCTATAAATGGTAACACAAGAGACTGCCAGTTACAGTTCATTGTCCATCTACTGGAGGGAAGAAATCACAGCATTTTTAATTGAACTATGGAGAGCTGATTCCAACACCTTCTGTTACAAAAAAAGGCGGGGGGAATAGGGCCTATAGAAAAAAAGGTATCCCAGGTAGTTAGTGGCAAAACAGGCTGATATCCAAATCTCTTGATGTGTTGACACATACTTCTCCAAAACATGGTCCCAAGCCCAGTTGTCAAATTTCCTACTGAAAATGGAGGTCTGACATCAGCTAAGGAGTGGAAGAGTCAAGAGCTCCCTTACCTCAGCTCTCCTTGCTCTTTGCTAATATCTTTTCTAGAACTCACCATGTTGCTTTGTATTTAGTTGGGTGCAGGTTTAAACAACACACAGGCACAGACATGCACACATGCTCACCCCCACAGGCACTTACCCACACTTTAGACTGTGAACTCTTTGAGTACTTTGTCCATTCCAAAGTGCTTTACACATGGTAGACACCCAATAAATGCTTACAGGATGTCTCTGTATGTATGAGGTGGGCATAAGCCAACAACTGACCCTTCCTCTACTCCATGTTCTATTCCCCTTCCCAATTTTTCTCTGATATAAACACAAACCACTCATACCTACACAGATATCACAGGGGCAGCCTTATTACTGGAGGAGCAGTAGATCTCAGCATACAGGACACCCTGGTGAAGGTGCACTAGCAAGTATGAGTTGAAATAAGGCCAAAATGAGGCTTAAGTCTTCAGAACCACTGGGACAAAAATGGTTCAATAAAGAGACTAAGCATACAAAGGACCACAAGCTGTGTAAGCAGCCACCCAAGCACCCACAGAGCGGAGAAGCGGGCTTGTCTCCTGTCCCAGTTTGCTTGTGCATCACATAACACCAGACACCACAGAAGACATCTGCTGTTAACCAATCCAGGAGGCAGCAGTGGGGGTTAGGGTAAGGGGGAAGAGTTCAGGTTTGTGAGGCTGCTGCCCAGGACCCAGATCCACTTAATGCCTGACTTTCCCTAGTCACTTAGCAGCTCCTCTTCCTTTGAAGAAGAGGCTTGAAGCAAGGGAGAGGGGGAACAAATAGAAAGAAAATTAAAACACCAAGAGAGCTCACCATAATACTTCCTTCAACAAAAATATCAAGATAGAAAAACAGATTATTCTCCACCTTGAGAATTAAACAATTATTTAAATTGTAAAACATTTAAATCAAATAAAAATATAAAATAAGATTCTTTTTAGACAGAATACTACTTATATTGTCTTGGTTTTATAAAATGAAAGCTATTAAGAATATTTTGATGATTCACATGAATCCATAATAAATTTTTAGTTTAAATAGTATCTTTTTCCTTTATAGAAGTAATACATGATTGTGCCAGAAAACTTGGAAAATGTAAAAACACAGCAAGAGGAAAAGAATTAATTGCCCATAATCCCAACCATCTGGCAGCAATGACTATTAACAAATGTATTTTTTTCTGCATATTTTTTAGAGTTGTAGCTATATAAGTGTAAATCTTAATTTAAAAATAGCATATACATTTTCTGATAAAAACTGTATGTAGTCATCATAAAAAAACAAACCTTCACAAATACAGAAAACAAAAATCACTCTAAAATCAACAATTGGCATATTATTCTGTTACTTTATAAAAAGATGAAAAGTTTTGCTTTATAAAGCTCTTACAATAGTCCCTGATTTTGAATCTGCAATAGTATAAAATTATATTCCTAAGGTAAATTTGCTCTCCTGTGAGAAATTATTCTGAAAATTTTTTAGACAACATCACTTCTTAAAATCTCTTAAAGCCATTGTCTATGCAATGCACCTAGAAGGAGGTGAAGATTATAGCCAATCCAATGACAAGATCCTAGTGGATTGTCTGGGTTATCATCTTAATTGATTATAATCTTAATTGCTTATAGTCCAGAGATGGGAGGGCTTTAAAACTAAAATTTAGAAGCATACCTTTACTTGGGTCATAGCTAAGCTTTTAGCAAATAATATCAGGTATTATTAAGAAGCTCTAAGGTGGAAGTCTCAGCCTCATCTATGCATTATATAATCACCTGGGGCGTTTCAACATTTTTAAAAGCAGGTGATCAACATTTTTAAAAGCAGGTGATTCCAATGTACATTCAAGTTGAGAAACCTGCTCTAGGGAAAAAAATATTGCACCCCCAACCCCAATAATGCCTAGAATGTGTAGAATGCCCTTCACCTTGAGGGCCAAAACATGTCATACACCTGTCCCTCAATGTAGATTAGAGATAACCATAGACAAGTTGTGTTTTTTGATTTCCAGTTATATTATGTTTTCCTAATTTTATTATAAATGTATTATTTTCCAAACATACTGCATCTGAGTCTTCCACTGTAAAATTGCAAGGAATATTTTTAAATGTACAAAACTAAGTCAATTTTAATTCACCAAAGCATGTACTATGAGGTCTGTCCAGAAAAAGTCCAGCCATTGTAAATATAATGATAACAATTTAGACAACATCAATGTAACCTGGCAGCCAAGGAGAGTGGACTGGAATGCACATGTGTGAACAATGATGACTTCACTGTACTAGCAGTCAGCGGGGGTGGTACATGTCATTGAGTGAACATGTGTACAAATCTGCATCAAATTTTGCATTAAGCTTGAACATTCCTCCGTGGAAACTATTCAGATGATTCAGAAAGCCTTTGGAGATCATGCAATGAGTGCAGTACAAATAAAAGGTGACAAAGAAGCTTCAAAGATGGTTGAGAACCTGTTGAAAGTTATCCATATTCTGGAAGGTCTGCAACAAGCAGAACACCTAAGAATGTTGAAGGTGTACGGGCTGCAATCAACAGAGATCCACGACTGACAGTGTGAGAACTAGAAGCTGATCTGGAGACTCTAAAAACTACCATGTCTGAGATTTTGACACAGGATCTTGGCATAAAATGTGTTGTGGCAAAATTCGTTTCATGGTTTCTGCTACCAGAACAGAAGGAATATTGTGCTGCAGCTGGGAGAACTGTGTGAGGTCCCAAGGTGGCTACTTTGAAGAGGACTGAGGCATCATTGTCCTACGTACAACATTTCTTGTATCTTCTTCAATAAATGTCTCTATTTTTCATACTACAGGGCTGGATACTTTCTGGACAGACCCCATTGTTTATCTGTTCTCTACTTCACATCATATATAAATTAAATTGCATATAAATTAAAAACTTCAAAGTAAAAGACTGCTATAAAAAACTGCAGAACAGCTCTGACTGGTATGGCTCAGTTGGTTGGGCATCATTCTGCAAAGCGAAAGGTCGCCAGTTCAATTCTCAGTCAGGGCACATGCATAGGTTGCAGGCTTGGTCCCTGGTTGGGGTGCACACAAGAAGTGACCCATCAATGTTTCTCTCCCTCTTTTTCTCCCTTCTCCTTTCTCTAAAAAATAAATGAATAAATTTTTTAAAGCACAGAACATTTGGAGAATATATAAGCAATTTTGGGATGGGGAATCCTTTTTAAGTACAGTAATAAGGCCAGAAACCAGAAATGTGAATATGAACTGATTTAACTACACAACAGTGTGGTTAAACTGTAAAACTTTTCTATGCACAAGACAATAAATAAAGCTAAAAGACATATGAAAAGCAAAGAAGGAATATTTGCAATATACAGGGTCCAGCAGAAGTAATGCCTGCTTGAGTGTGGTTGGTAGGGTAATAATATGGGTGTAATAATTTATAGTTTTAATTGAACATTTCACCTAAAATGTCATATTTTGTTCTTGAGTGTGATATTATTATGTTACAGAATTACATGCTTATGATTTTGTAATAAAAATGGGGTGTTATTTGTGCTGGACCTTGTATATAGGTGTATAATGAATATACTTAATATTTAAATATTCTTACAAATTAAAAAGGCAAAGACCACCGATGCAATAGAAAAGTGTAAAAAGTCCAAAACTAAGCTATTCACAAACAACCAAAATATATAAAGGTAGAGGTTCAATCTCAGCAAGAAAACAATTGAAATAGTAAAGAAATGTTTGGCCAGTTGTGAGATAATAAGAATGACTTGATTCTTTTGGTGGAAAAATAACCCCAAAATATCCTTTGATGAGACTCATTACTTGTCAATATTTTGCCACATTTGTAACATCAAATAGATACTGAAGAACAAGTTGCATACATCATAATACGTCATGTGTGTTTACTCCTCAATATTATACGTGTATCTCCATTTTAATCTTTTAATTATCCTGTATGAGAATTTTTTTCTGCCATCAGGTAAAAAGTTAATAATTTAGCTCAGCTTGTTAATTATGTTAGTGAGAATCAGAGCCACAAAACTATTCTGCAAAAGAATTTCCTTGGTCATCATGATAAAACTTATTAAATAACTGTGTGTGATATGTGGCAAACTGACAGACATGGCCCCTTCCATCTGAGAATTTGGCCTCTAAAATATGACCACAGCCAATAAACTTGTAGCCGTACATAAAAAACTGTATTTGGATTCCAAGAGTGTACTAGAGGGTCAGTTTATCAAGGAGCAGACTGCGTGCCCATAAATACACACACAGATGCACGTGCGGATTTGAAGGAGCTAGGACACTCCCATTCAGTAACGCTAAATTCTTTGAAAATTAAAACCCTAGGTGTCCAGTTTTACAAATGTGCAAACTGCTAAAGTGAAATAAGACTCTGCTAAGGGTAAAAGGATAACAGAATCAGCAAGAATACATGGGAATGTGGCAGGGATGGGGTTGTGGGGGAGGAAGGAGTCCTAAGGAAAGAGAATGCAATGAATGTTGAGTTTGTAAGTATTTCCCTGGGCTAAGGATTTGTCCAGAAGAAAGAGAATCAGCTGCTGTGTTTGGACATTGGCTATATATATGGTGTGTTTGCACATATGGCACAGATCATGTTTAAATAAATACCAAAAATACCTGCCTTAAGCAGTCATAGTCTAATAATACTTAAGCACCATTGAATTTAGTCTAAAGATACACCTTAACTGCATTAATATCAAAGTCAATTTAAAATTTTTGAATTATCACTACTTCCCAATTTTTTAATTTTTCACAATCTAGGGAAGCTAATCTAATGACTTATGTTCATTGAAGTTCTGGTGTTCCTTTCAGTGCATGTTGAACATGTAAAAATGATTATAATCATAAGCTCTGCCAACCTAAACACAAATATTTCAATACAAATTTCTAGCTATAATTCAGAGATGGGGCTTTGGCAGGGTCTCTATGTCTTGCCTTCACTTATTTTTTATCTATTATCATATATATGCACATATATATTTGCTTTTTTTACTTGGAAACAACTTGAACTCACAAAAAAATTGCAAGGGAACTCGAAAATATCTTTTATACAGATTACTAATTGTTAACCTTTTGCCAGTTTTGCATGATCAGTTTCTTTCTCTCTCCAAACATATATTGAGGTATACATTGCATACATATATCATAATACATCACATCACTCCTCAGTACTATATATGCATCTCTTAAGAACACAAATATTGGGACTTCCAGTCAAGATGGTGGCATAGGCAGATATGGCTCACCCTTTTGCACAACCACATCAAAATTACAACTAAAATATAGAACAACCTTTGCTCAGAACTGACAAAAATCAAGTTGAACTGAAGTTTCACAACTATGGAATTAAAGAAACCACATCTATCCAGACTGGTAGGAGGGGCATAGATGTGGAATGCGCTGGTCCCACACCCATGTGTGGTGGATAAAAATTCAGGAGGGAACTCTCAGAAGCAGGGAGTCCCAGCCCTACATCAGGCCCCCTCAGCCCAGGGTTCCAGTGCCATGAAGATAAGTCCCCACAACTTCTGGCTGAAAAAAACAGCAGAGATAGAGTCAGTGGAAGAAACTTCTGGAGCCCCAAGCAGTTCCTCTTAAAGAACACACACAGACTCACCTACTCAGACTCACTCCCTCTGGGCTCTGGTACCAGGGAGGTGGCTTGAGGGGCACCAGTGATGTGCAGAGGGAGGCAGTAGTGTCTGGCATCAAGGTGAGCACAGGACATTGTCCATTTTCTGGTTCCTCCACCCACAGAGTCGGCAGGCAAATGTTGTATCTAAGATTCCATCAACCTGGCTAAGACTATTTGATCCACTTTGGAGATCCCCAAAGATTCCACCCCACTCAATTTACAGGCCCACCCAAGCTGCTTTTCCATATGAATGGCTTGTCTTGGCTTATGCTTCACAACTTCCTAAATCCTCTCAAACAAGCAGCAGCTGGCCTCAGTGAGCCCCATGCCCAGCACTAGCAGCAGCCAACCTAGATTCACAGCTTGGCTTCTCTTGGAAATCTCCAAGTCCAACACAGCCAGCAGCCATCTCAGATTGCTTTATAGCTCAGGAAGGGTGGCCCCGGGCAAAATACAGGTGAGGGCTGACCTTGGCCTGCACCACCTAGGAAGCCCCAGGGCCAGTACACCCAGTGGACAGCTACTGACCACATCAGAGCACCACCACCCTGCCGCTGCACAGCTTGATCCTCCATGGAGGGTGGAGGTTGGTGGTAAGTGGTCACAGTCAGTCCTTGCAGCTGACTGACCTGGATAAATTCCTCCTATTGATATGCCAACAGCAATCAAGGATCAACTACAAGGGGAGGGTATACTCAGCCCACACAAAGCATGCACCTGGTGTACCCAGCTTGGGTAATAGGGGAGTCTGTGCCATTGGACCTTACAGGACACCTACTATATTAGGCCACACTACCAAGACAGAGAGCCATAATGACTCTAACCTAATATATAAAAACAAGGACAGGGAAGCTGCCAAAATGAGGAGACAAGGAATCATGGCCCAGATGAAAGAACAGACCAAAACTCCAGAAAAAGAGCTAAACAAAATGGAGGTAAGCAATCTATCAGATGCAGCGTTCAAAACGCTGGTTATAAGGATGCTCAAGGAACTTAGTGAGGACCTCAACAGCATAAAAAAGGTCAGTTAGAAATGAAGGATACACTAATTGAAATAACAATTTACAGGGAGTCAACAGTAGAGTGCATGAATCCGAGAATCAAATAAATGATTTGGAACATAAGGAAGAGAAAAAACAACCAATCAGAATAATAAGAAGAAAAATGAATAAAAAAAATGAGGATAGTGTTAGTAGCCTGATAGTGAAGTGGGACAACTTCAAGCATTCCAATATTCACATCATAGGGGTGCTAGAAGGAGAAGAGAAAGATAAAGAAATTGGGAATCTATTTGAAAAGATAATGAAAGAAAACTTCCTTAATTTGGTGAAGAAAATGGACATACAAGTCCAGGAAGAACAGAGAGTCCCAAACAAGATGGATGCAAAGAGGCCCACCCCAAGACACATTATAATTAAAATGCCAAAGGTTAAAGATAAAGAGATGGGAGAGAGGCTGTGGGAAAACAGGTGGGAGTTGAGGGGATTAAGCAGTACAAATAGGTAGTTACAGAATAGCCATGGGGATGTAAAGTACTGTACAGGAAAGAGAGTAGCCAAAGAACTTACAAGCATGACCAGTGGACATGAACAAAGGTGGCAGGATGGCCTGAGGTAGTAATAATGTGTCACTAAACAATGGTGGGTCAACAATGAGATTAAGGTAGAAATCAAAAGATACCTTGAAACAAATGATAGTAACATGTTATTTAGCCTCCATGTCTTTGTGCATTTTTCAGTTTTTTCTTGTGATTGGTTCTAGTTTTATACCATTATGGTCAGAGAAGATGCATGATATGATTTCAATCTTATTAAATTTATTGAGACTTGTTTTGTGTCCTAACATATGGTCTCTCCTAAAAATATTCTATGTGTACTTAAAAAGAATGTATGTTTTGCTACTTTGGGGTGAAATGCTCTGAAGATATCAATTATGTTTTAAATTTAATTTTATTTTTTAAATTATATTTTATTGATTATGCTATTACAGTTGTCCCATTTTCCCCCCTTCATTCCCCTCCACCCTGCACACCCCCTCCCACCCACATTCCCCCCTTTAGTTCATGCCCATGTGTCATACGTTCTTTAGCTTCTACATTTCCCACACTATTCTTGCCTTCCCCCTATCTATTTTCTACCCACCATCTATGCTACTTATTCTCTGTACCTTGTCCCCCTCTCTCCTCTTCCCTCTCCCCTATTGCTAACCCACCATGTGATCTCCATTTCTGTGTTTCTGCTCCAGTTCTAGGTGTTTGCTTAGTTGGCTTTTGTTTTAGGTCTGGTTGTTAATATCTGTGAGTTTGCTGTCTTATTACTGTTCATATTTTTTATCTTCTTTTTCTTAGATAAGTCCCTTTAACATTTCATATAATAAGGGCTTGGTGATGATGAACTCCTTTAACTTGACCTTATCTGAGAAGCACTTTATCTTCCCTTCCATTCTAAATGACAGCTTTGCTGGATAGAGCAATCTTGGATGTAGGTCTTTGATTTTCATGACTTGGAATACT